>JABEVS010000231.1:88272-103081 GCA_018290735.1 Coelastrella sp. MACC-549 | reverse complement strand
GGGGAGTATGTCAGCAAATGGCAGGGTAACAATTTGGCACCAGCTTGCAGCTCTTTGAGCATTGCAAGTGCAGATTGAAGTGCATGATCACATAAGTTGTTGGCCCACCATCTACCAGACATGTATTGGTGTTCCAGTGTATTTTGGATCTTGATGTGCATAACATGTGACGGCCGAGTTTTCCACTGGCGCAACATGAACAGCGCCTTTGGAGTTTGCAGGGCTTGCAACTTGCAGAGCTGCTTGACCAACATGAACATCACCGTTATCGTTGTGGCTTCATCTTTTTTGTGCATGCAACATGTGTGCTTTGTGGTCTGTGAGCCATGCCTCCTATATGTACACATCATCCGTGGGGGGTACCAATAGGCCGCTAGAGTGTTTGTGAGCGCCATCTTCAAATTCTGCAGGCATTTGAGCAGCCCTGTACCAACTGCATGGACTGTATGAGTTGAGTGTCATGCAGTCCTGTTGCATCCACTTATGGGCATGAATAAGGGTTTTGCAACAGGCAGGACATGAGTTTGCTCTGATTGTTAGAGAGTAAAGCCCTGTAGGTTCCTGCATGTGTGAGGTGGTCACTGCCTGGTGAATCACTGCTGTGGGTGCTGCTGCATTGACCTGTTGCACATCTGCTTCTGCACTACCCAGTTGTGTGTGAGGCGAGCCTATCAGCCACTGCTCTGTCTTTAGCACCAGGTGATCTTTTAGCACCAGGTGATGGTCATTTTCGCTTTGTGATGCGTTGATTGGCAGAGGGAGTGTGATGATGTGCATGTCCTGGTGGGATGAGAGCGCTATAAACTGCTGCAGTGTTTGCCATGATCTGCTGGCCTGCTGCTTTTTTGGCACAAATGCATGCCGACTAGGACTGTGCTCCTAGTACCTTCAAGGCCAAAGGATGATTACTAGTAGGCTGCATAGGGGAAAGAGGAAGAGTGTTGCTGTTTGCTCAGGAGTCCAGCACTGCACAGCTGCTTGGGTACTGCTGTCAAGTATGCAGCGGTGCCATCTGGCACTACTTCCACTGGTTTTGAGGGTGTATACTTTCACAGTACAGTCTACTTTTATTGGCAATAACAATGGCATTCTGTCTGAAAAAGTCAGCACCTCAGGTGCGTTAAGGAGACAGTACTGTATCTGAACCAGCTGGTTGGGAAGCCTCACTGCACTGCCTACTACTGCTGAGTGGGATAATGAGGTAAGGGGGCTGTTATGCCCTCGTACCTATGAGCACTGTGTAGCTGTGTAGAAGTGAGTTGTGGTAGTCTGATGGTCTTGCAGTTGATAGCACCTGTGACCAGCTCAGCGTGTGTCCACCTCAGAGTCCTTCTAGTGCATCCCGACAGCCATCCTGCAATTGGGCACCTGTGGATTGAATCAGCCGGCCTTTGGCGGTTCCTTGCTAAGCAAAGAGTCAAGCCTTGATCGCCTTTAGTGCTGCCTATGGAGGTCGTTGTGTTGTAATTTGGCAGCTGAGTTGCAGTGGTATGCCATTGTCTGGTGCTCGGGTACTGTCATTGATGTTCCATTGGGTCAAAGCCGGTCTGAATGATGAGAATAACTGCCCTTGTGTCACTTCAGATGGGGTTGTGGTGCATCTATCACACATCTGTGTCTGCTTGCACATGTCAGCATGCCTCCTTCATGTTTCCACCTGCACTGGGCTGTTGAGAACTGCTTTCTCTTTGGAGCACTTTTTGAATAGTGGGAACTTTGACGTACTTACTTGGCACAGTTGTGTAAAGAATGCATGAAGAGCACAAGCAGCTGTGCAAAGTGATGATACAACAGGCGGTTACGCAGTGTTGGGGAGTACACAAAGTGGGTGTTGTGTCAATATCAAGGTGAATTGAGTTATTCTCACGTTTGTTCAAAACTGGATGAAGGATCCGATTTTCTGTTTGAAAATTGTGGTTTTGCTACTGCCTGCAAGCATGTGGCATGTCATATTGTGCCAGTGCAAACTCCTGCTGCAACTGTGTTGTCTTTGCTCGAGCGGTTGCAATCGTGCTTACTGTGTTATAAGGTTGCACTCACTCCTGGTCAGTGCAGTGCGCTGTTTATCGTCAGTTGGACACTGCCATTGTGCAAGATGATTGAATGCTCCCACATGCTTGATGGTGATGGCACAGTGCTGCTTTGTTCAGCATGGCTGTGTGCAGCTTTTGTCTTTGATTAATTGCTCATGATAAGTTGACTGCGATGATGTGCATGTTACTTGCTGAACATCTCACTGATGTCAATGCTGCGGCATCTGTAGCAGTCGACAGCGTTGACTTGAGCCTCCAACAGTCCTCCCTGGATATAGGTGGCAGATGCACGTGGTGTGCTGCCCAGTTATGTGCCTAATTACTTATAACGACCGGAGCTGCTGGAAGCATTGCTCAAGCAAGTGATGCGCATTGCATGCGTGCATTTACATGGCATTTCATGCCATGTGCGTGGGAGCATGTGTGCAACAGCAGCTCTTGGACTCTTGGCATCGGATACATATTGTATAGGAAGGCATCTTCAGTGTGCTGACAGTTTTGCCTGCATTGCTGCCGTTTGAATGCCTCATTAGGCACTGAGCCTCCTGCGGCAGCAGTGCCAGGAACCTGCACTGCAGCCCTATTGCAAGTGACAGCTTTGTCCAGCCCATTGTACTTGAGCCCCGCTCACCATGGGTTATGCATGCCAGGCAAGCATTCATGGGCCTTCCCCCGGGAGGAAGTTAGAGGCTTGTCCTATATAGTTGTAACATGATGTGTTATATGATGGAAGCTTCTCGTGATCAGCAGGCAGCATTGCCAATGCACCTCATGTCGCCACAAGCTTTGTGTTGAGGCCACAATTGCTGGCAGCCGCATGGACTCTCAATGCTGAAATGAAGAAAACTGATCAAAATTCGTAAGCATATCCTTTCTGGACATGAAATGACCGCAATGGTATTTTGCTTCTGGCATAGGAGGCCATACTACACTCCTACGTACAAGTAGCTTTTATTCATTGTCTAAGCAACCCCTGACACGTAGCCAGCTGAGTTCCAAGGATTCGCGGGGCTAGAGACAGCCTGAATTGAGTCATCGGTAGCTCTTGGCAAGAGCTGACACACGTGCTGCGGCCTTCGAGCCCATGCGGGGCTACCTTGCCGCAGGCTCCACGCATCTCTGCAACCCGTATCTCTGATGCTCTCATACCACTACCATCCATCAGCCGCCATGGCTTTGTCACAAAGTTTTGGTTGTTGCTTTTTGTTCAAACTTTGTAACAACTGCTCCAGCCTACAAAGAGGACTACAAGGGTATCTTACAGTTTTAATACACTTTAAGCTTGCCAATCGTAAGGGAACTTCAGTCAAGAAGGAAACCGAAGGTAGGCTTTCCAATTCATGTCGAAGCCCCTTGTGTTGGTGTGTGGTGATGAAGCGCCTTCGGCTGCGTTCAAAAACTGACAATGTACCATCTATCGCTCGCATCTGCTGATACAAGGGCTAGCAGCTAGAGCTACTGACATGTCGTCAAGGCGTTCGCATCAGACAGCATGCACAAGACGCCAACGAAGGCGAACGAGTTGATATGTCTTGCATTGAATCTACTGAATATATGCTATGTAGGTGTCATCTGAAGACCGCACACACCCAGACTTTTAAAGATGAAAGAAGACAGCTTGCTTGCAGCAGCTGTGCTGTTGTCGCTTTTCTTGGCTTCCTCAGGTAGGCGTGGCTGTAAACTCGTTTACAAGCGCAAGCCTGTTGATGCAAAGAGGCCTCTGTGCTTGCTGTGGAGTTGTATGTACCCTTGACAGTGTGACAAAAAACTGCGACTGTACAATCAAACACGTCCACCTGCATCCCCTGTTGGCTGGCACTTCCTGTGTATTGCAAGTGCTGTATCAATCATACCTAAGGCGTTTATGACATTGATCTGCAGCCACAGCGGGATGCACGACCAAGATTGACTCCAGCAGCCTGATGTTTGGCGCTGGCCTTACCAAGCCATTCAACAACTCGTGGGTAAGCCACAACCAAAAGCCTCAGACCTGATGATGCCAGCCAGATGCCATCTGTATGACATATTACACTGTGCGTAGGCGTTCTGTACTTGCAAGGTACATATCTACAGCACCAGCCAAGAGATTTGGTCGGCACGTTGCCTAAGCAGAGGACATATTGACAATGTCGTGGGGCAAGCATTTCAACTGGCTGTCACTGTAGGTGGTCTATGAGCAGGAGACCCAGTGGAGGCAAAAAGGAGACATCTCCAAGATCAACCTTTACTATGATGACATGGACAAGTGTCTGCGAGGTGAGGCGCCACCCTGCTGCACATAATCCAATCCATATTGCAACACCAAATAAGCATTTGCCTCCTGCGCACAGCCTGCTGTTAGGAATGCCAAGGCTGCTGATACAACCCCACCTGCTGGTGGTGCTGCTTAGAGCAGCCAGCGCTGGGGCAGTGCTCACATCCCAGTCCAACTACCTTCTGCTGTCTTGCATACAGGTGTCAAGCCCACCTATGGCTTCAAGGCAGCTGATGCTTTAAGGCTTGGGTCTGAGGGAACTGCCAACAGGGACTACTACACCAATGACCTAAAGCTTCAAGCTGATGAAGTTTTTATCAAGGCTGAATACCGCTACAGTACCAGGTGCGGCTAGGTGTCAATGCAACTGTGCGGCATCACAATGAGATCAGAATGCTGCCAGCATGCTGTGCAGAGCTCCATGTACGCTATACGGCCTTGCACCATACATACAGTCACTGTATGTGGCACTGATAGACCTAGATTCAATGAGGTGCTGGGACCTGTGCGGACTCCGGGCACCAGCAGTCTGACCACAGGCCTGGGCAAAGGATTGTGTCAGCACAGTGCCAGCACACCACATGCTGCTTGGTGCAGCAACACCACACATATTGGTGCCTCTTGCTCCTGCAGATGTATTGAGTTCTTTAGGTTGACTACAAGCAAAGGCAGGCAGCTCGCCATTGGCAACAGCGTGAGCACCAGCCCGTTACTGACCTCCAAGCCTGTGGCCAAAGGCGCCTTCCTGGGTTTTGTCAAGGGCTTTGTTGATCAGAAGATTATTGGTGCAAGGACCGGCCTGCTGCAGCAACTGCAGGTCTACTGGGTTCAACGCACCTGCTCTGCTCCTGCACCTGGCCCTGCACCTGGCCCTGCACCTGGCCCCCCACCTTCTGGTGGTCCCATCATTGTGGTGCCCAGCCCATCACCAGCCCCAGTTCCTGCAAAGTGCTCACCACCTTCACTCATGGGATGCAAGAATGGTGGGTTGTTTCCTTGCTCAACAGCTACCAGTCCATGTGGCTGCTGATTCCAGCTCACCACCTTTTCAAGTGACACCACAGCATGGTCACTGCCTGTTCTGTGCAATGCATCTAAACTGCTTGGTAGGGGCAGAGTTCCTGCAGGAAGCACTTACCTGGCATTGTCAAATGGTGTTCATGCAGGGAGGTGCCCTAGCTCCAGCTGCCCTCTGAGTGGCTTGGGTGGGGACGTTCCAATGTTGTGTTATGGCAGCAACACACAGGTAAGTACTCTGTTGTGTTGCCAAGCAGTTTATTTCCCACAACAAGTCCTTCATCGTTGCTGTCCTGCATCAGCGCCAACACTCACTGGGATGGCATCAAACTGTAACTCTTGCCATCCTGGCTCAGGATCGGCTGATTCTGTTGAGGAGACTTGCATACTTGTCCAGCTCAACACAGTCAGCAAAAAGTTCATCTTGATGGGCCATGCAACTTCGCCTGTGGCTGCCGCCCTGCTGATGTCTGCCCCATGCTCTGCCCCGCTTCCGGTCGTTGCAGGTGTTTGGGGACCTGGACTTGATTATAAACCCCTGCACCAACCTTGCTTGCCAGCTGGATGTGGCCAACTGCACATCTAAGTCTGTGCTAGGCCTGATTGGAAGTGTATGCACTGGCAAGATTGTGGCTCCCAACCCAACGGCAAAGCTTCATCCCATTGGCAGCTTGCTGCTGAATTATCCCTGCATTGAGTACAGCAAAATGCTGACCAACTTCCTCCCAATCTCTGGCAACGCAAACAATGGAATGTACATGCCAAAGGTGCGTTCTTGTTTGTTTCAAACAAACAACAGCAAAATGTTGCTGCTGCTGTATCTGCTGCAATCTTAGGTGGCACCAGCCAGGAGCTGTTCTGGCACTGAATGGTTGAGGCCTGTTCATCACTGCAAGCAGCAAGGATGCTGTGCAACAGTAGTACAGAGCATTGTCAGTGATCATTGATCAGCAGAGTGTTAAGGAGAGAATGCGTGAGCATCCATGGTGAACAGCTGCATGACTCATGAGCAGGCCGCACATGTGCAATTACCAATTATCGACCAGCTGTGCCCATTTGGCCAGGCTGACACAATGTGCATTCATTGTAATGTCTCAATGTTGCCAATGCAGGCCTGGAAGGCTTGCGACTGCCTGGCAGGGATAGCAGCAGTGGTGCAAACCCTGGAGAACCTTCCAACAGGCTTCAACTTCACCGTCCTTGACTTTACCAGTCCTCAGATGGCAGCAGCCCTGGCACAGCTGTTCGTCCCCACCTTGCCAGTGGTTGATTGGGCCACCACGCTGGGCCAGTGGCTGGCAGCTAACACCCTGAGCTTGCCATTGCCAAAGATCAGCATAAATCCCACAGCACTTGCATCACTTCAAGCTGTGATGGGTGGCAATTTCACACTGCCATGCCTTGTGGTGCCAGGTGAGCAGTAGATGGTGGACACACCCATTTTGCTTGTAGGGTATGTGTACTGCTGACGATGCTGCAAGATGCAGCCTGCCGTTGGACGCTGTAAGATGCGGTGATGCTTGTTTGTGTGATATGGTGATGCAGATTTCCTGTTGGTCACTTTGTGGCTGCAACTGACTTGCTGTGTGACTTGATGATGTTTGCAGAGATGGCTGCAGCTTTGCTGTCGGTCCCTGAAAGCCTCCAGAACATACCAGTCTTCAAAATTCCAACAGTCCTTCTGAAGGATGTAGCCAAGATAGTCAACCTTACCACACTGGCAACAGTAGTGCTACCTACAGGCAGCATGGACCCTCTTCCAACCCTTCTATCTACCCTGGGCATCACGATGCCAGACCTCACCATCACTGGCCTCAAGGTATGCTGTTACAGCACCAGCCATTGAGGGTACTCAGCACAGCACCAATGCATTTCATGCATAGCCCAGGCAACTGTCGGCATGGCATGATTACGTCACGTAAGTCGCTCAATAGCAATATTGTCCTGCAGGACCTGGCCACCTCTTTTGTTTCCAGCGGTACTGCTGAGACAGCGCTGAAGAGCCTGTTGACCGGCACAAACATGGCAGGGTTCACCCTCCCCCTTGTGAACCTCACCATGGTGGACTTGCTGGCACAGCTCACAGCAGCTGCTAAGACTGGCCAGCTGCCAGTGATGGCACTTGTGACGGCAAAGCTCAATGCTCTCAAGGTGGGGACAAGGCCACACTGCATACCGATTGCAAGCCAGCCAGATGGTCGTGTGCAGATGATTTTCTGACTCAGAACATCGATTGTCACTGGAACAGCACATGATGGTAGTGCTGAGTGTTACCACTAGGTGTCCAGGTCCCTCAGCAAAATATTATTGACCCGTGCACCATTCTTACACTGGTGCGGAACAGGCATGGGAATGCCATTTTAGCGTGAAATGCAAGAGGCAGATGGGGGTGTTTTATTGTGCACTGTGTTATCTCCTGCTGTTCATGCAGGCTCTCATTCCCGGCTTCTCAACACCTGCTGTGCTGATCACCAACACCACGGCCAACCTGCTTGAGAGCATTCCACAGGCTCTCGGCATCCCCGCTTTTGTGATACCCAACAGCATGCTGAATGCCGTCAACCTGCTGCTGCCGAACCTGACGGCGGTGCCGACCATTATCCATGATGTGGCTAACCAGGTGGGCAGGGCAACAACAGCGGCAGAGCATCCCAATGCAGTGTGCGACTGACTGAGTTTGCAAGAAAATCAGACACAGTGCTGCTGAAAGAGGCTCTCCACTATGTCTGTTTGTTCAACATCACGTGGCATGCTGCGCCCTGCATTCCAGCATGCATCTCCTATACAAAATCACTGCAGCTTGTTGATGCTGTCATATGCCAAGTTCAGTGACATGTTGAATTCAGTTGAACTGCTGCTGTTGCCTGCAGGTGCCCTCCATCTCCCTGTCAGCCTTCAACATTGACAACCTCATCTCCACAGTGCAGGGCCTGGCCCTCAACTCCCCTGTTTCGATCCTTGGCCTGCCGTCTCTGCCGACCCTGGGCAGCCTCCTGAGTGTGAATGTTACAGGCATTGCTAACCTGGTGACCAATCTTCAGCAGTCGTTGGCCACCCTGGTCACCCAGGGCCCTGCCAGTGCTTGGACACAGCTGACGTCATCACTTGGAGATGCCATGGCGGCTGTGATCCCCGATGGGCTGCAGAGCATTCTCATGAACTCTGGCAGCAATGGTACCAGTGCCTTGGCCAGCGGTTTGGCAAGCATCAGCAGTGCCCTGGCCACTGGCGCCGCGCAGTTCAACATCAGCACTGGTTTCATGGCACCAAGTGTTTGGGCAGCTTTGTCCTCAGATGTGCAGGCAGCGCTGCTGGCTATCATCAACTCCGGCAAGAACTAAACGACCTTAAAAGAAACGAGCAGAGAACCGAGCAGAGAGATGAGCCTACCGTTGGATGAATGCTTGTCTTAAAAAACGACCTCACTGAGGCACCCACTCAAATGACACAGTCCAAATTATGTATGCACACAGTGGCATATGGCATACGCACTGGGCCAGTACTGTCATTTCATGAACCATTCTTATCTTACTGATCATTGAGCATGTTCACATCATGTGAAATACGGCATCTGAACATCCTGTACAGTATACAGTATGCGAGCAGCTTACTATACTGCTGGTAGCACCGAAAGGTGCCACTGGAATGGTTTTGGCATGCTTTTCAGCATCATCGGCGAGTCAGGTAGCATTATATACAGCTGCAATAGGCATCCTAGGCAGGCTACAATGTGTGTGCTTATCATGCAAATTCAACGATGTCATCATACTGTGTTACGATATCTGTCAGGAGCATTAACATGAATTTATGTAGAGCGCTGCCAGGGCGTTTTGCTCTCGCAAACGCTCTTTAGTAAGTGCTTGTTGCCAAATGTTTCAGGCCTGTGGTTGTAGGCTGCTGTACTTCTGGTTGAAGTGGTGCGCGGCAGACTGGAGGCTTTGTATGGCAACTGTTGTGTGCTGAAATTGAGATGCCATATGGTTCTCTGGAAGTGTTCACTTCATTGAGCGCGAGTGCATGTACTGATGGCACCAGTACTGCTAGCATCCAGCGCTGGATGCGCACAGGGCCTGCACATGCCACGCAGTGCTCAGCACTGCTCAGTGAGTGCTGCCAGCACATACTGTTAACTTTTATGCTACTCCTCACCTAGCTTGGTCACCAAGGGGGTGACCCTTTCCAAAGGCCTTGGCCCCAATTTCCTCCTCGTGACCATGTGTACCGGATTACACTGTAGGAACGGCAGTGCTACACTGCTCCATATGGATCAGTGATCAGCATGATTATCACAACCTAAAAGCTATTCCTAGCCGTTGATATGTTTGGTTGCTGACCAAGGCAGCAACTGTGCCGACCAGTGGTCCCACATGCCATGCATTTGCCAGGTGCGTGATGCAGCGCTAATGTTGGTTTCACGTCATACGAGTCATTAAACTGTGGGCATGTACCCAACACAAGCACGTTGTTTCTTTCGGTGCCCAGTAACGACCTCGTTGCATGTACCTCTCCCTGAGGGCCTGGCAGGTCGCCGCGTTCCGGCTGTTCCGCGAATCCCGTCGCACTTGACGGACAAGTCGTCCGTCCGTGCACGTCATGAAGCTCTGCACTCCTTGAATTAAGGCCCAGACCATTCGGTGTCATGGCCCGATGAAAAAGAGCTTCTAGTTCTGAGAGGCGGCACCTTCGTTCGTCATCTTGCAAATCGTCATGTTAAGGATAGTCGCCGACTCATCATCGGGTGGTATGCCAGCCAGATTACCTGTGGTGTCAACTTGATGTGGTGGCACCGCATGATCTTCACGCTTCTGGAGGAGCTGGCTGCCAACTACATGCAACTGTACATGCAACTTGCTCCTTGAGGAATAGCCATCAGCAGGTAGGCGGCCGGTACAATCTGCAGGGACGTCCCTCCATGTAGTGATCATCAGTCCATGTACGACGCCCCTTATGTACAAGAGTGCTGGCAACCAGTGGGTCTTTTTTGACACAATTGTAATCCATACCATACCATACAACCTGGCCCCAGAGTAGCGCCCCGGAGGAGCCAACATAGTCGCTCATGGGGGGTAATTCATCGTAAAGCAAGACAAAGCAATGGTGCTGCCTGTCCGACAGGACAACTCTGCGTGAACAAGCTCTAGGGGGAGCCTCATCATGCCACAACACAACAATGGCTCAAGTTCTTCTACAATAAGTAGTTTGGTACCTCCCCTTCATGACCGGCCATGATTGCACGACTCTGCAGGAAGTTAGACAGCACTTGATAGCAATCCATGGAACCCAAAAAGACGTATGTTCCTGTAATCCGATGCAGCCTCTCCCTAGTTCTGCTCATCCTTGTACACACTAATCCGGAAAGCATATACATGTACATGTCATGACACACTCCATGATGATCATCAGTAAAGCAGGAGAGCAGCACAAAGGTTAGTCACTAAAAAATTGACTACCGTTCTTACTGGCGTGGTCCATGCCATGGTGGGCACTGTCAATGTCAAGACCAAATTGCACTCAATATCATCAACATGTTCGGTAGTATTTTTATATTTACAGATCAATGTGAACTCATGCTAGGACAGCGCACACAGAAGAAGTACATATGCACAGTCTGCAACATAATAGACAAGAGGGCTGCTTCTGACCAGTTGGACAGTTGTCAGACTGGATCATACATGCACATGACTGCAGCAAGATCTGCCACAAGAAGATCAATAGTCAACAAGTGCAGATGCATCGAACATCAGGAAGACTAGCAATAAAGGGCAAAAAGGTTGACAAGCATGTTTACCGAGCTTGTTATCATGCTGTTGCTTCACAGGAAGCCGTACCCAAACAGCAAGCCATGCTTAAGAAAAGCAGCATATGCATCATGAACCAGAAACAACATCCATACATGGCATAACCTACAGAGAGCAGGTCAGTATCAACACTGCTAGCTGCAAGGTTGTGCAGTAGCCTATGCAGTGCCACTGGCATGCTTAAAACCTGGCAGACCTGCCAACATGCCATCTGCTGCCACTGCCCTGCAAGTGGCCTGGACTTGCGTAGGGCACATCACCAGCAGCCTCCAGCGGCCCACCAGCACGATAAACTCCAGCAGTTTCAGGTTCTGCTGCAACATCGGACTCCGTTTGAGCAGCAGCAGCAGCATAACGTGGGAGGTACTGCTGCTCATACTCTGGGCTGTACCGCCCATACTTGTCACCTGATGCCCGCCTGCCGCTGCTTGCAGAGTATCTGCTGCCACCGGCAGTGGTGACGACCTGCAGCTCACCATGCTGCGGCTGAGACTGATCTCTCAGCTGCCTGCTGCTGCTGGAGATCCCAGGAGCAGCAGCAGCAGCAGCGGCGTTATTTGCGTCGGTTATCATGTATTGCTGGCTGCCTCTTCTGCTGCTAGCTGTACTGCCACCATGACTGGCCTTTTCCAGAGATTCTTGAGGGTATCCGGGGCCTATAGCACCCCTGCTGCCACCAGCCAGTGGCCCTGTTGGCCCAGCAGCAGCAGCAGTTGCCTCTGCACCAGCACCCATCAGCAGCTCACCGCTGCCGGTAGCACTTGCTTCCAGAGGCCCACTTGTGGACCGCACAAAACCACCACCTGTGGCACCAGGCTGACCTAAACCCTCACTCTCCCTAAAACCTCCATAAACCCCGGACCATGAAGCGCCCTGCTCTGGACCCTGGTGACCGTGTATGACCTCCACTTCGGGTACTGCATCTGGGGCACCTCCAAGAGGAGTGACCTCCATCCTCCACTTCTTCCGCAACTGATGGCGCTTTAGCAGCTGCTTCACTGATTCCACCTGCGGCTTAAACCGCAGGAAACCTGATAGGGGTTTGGCTTTGCGGGGTGTGGTGGCATCAGCTGATGAGGTTGCTTCTGCTGGACTGATGGGAGTGATGGATTCTGTGCTGGCTCTGCCACTGGTAGCAGTAGCTCCTGTGGGACTGGCAGGTGCTGCTGCTGCATCCTGCTGCTGCTGCTCCTGCTGCTCCTGCTGTTGTTGATCAGCAGCTTCGCCAGCAGGTGCAGCAGCAGCAGCAGCAGCCGCTGCTGCTGCTGCCTCTTTTACCTCGCTGCTGCTGTACATCGGCAACCCCACGATCCGTCTAGCAGCCTCCAAAGTAATCCCCTCCTCTTCAGCAATCTTTTCAGCTTCCGCTGCCCTTGTCTGTTCAGCTTCCCGTGCCAGCTCAGGATCTTGAGTAACTGCCGCCTCATGTGCCAGCCTGGCGGCCTGTGCCAGCTCAGCATCATGAGATGGGACCTGAGGTGCTGACGTGTCGGCGTACAGGTCAGCACGTGCCTTGTCAGCATCATGTGCCAGCTCAGCCTGGGCTGCCAGCTCAGCACTGCTGGGACGAGGTGCGTCAGCCTGGTGGAGCAGCAGCAGCAGCAGCAGCAGCGAGTCTGGCCAGACATGTTGATTGATTCTCACAACACTTAGATTGCAGCCAAAGGTCTCACAGTGCATGCATGAGACATCATATTCCCATGGCATGCAGTCCTTGTCAAATCATACACTGATGAAAGATTTAAGTTTCAGCAGAACAGGCATGACCTTTCTGTGAGCCCCACCTGAGTGACAGTACCACCAGGTGCTGCAGTTGCTGCTGCTGCTGGTGCTGGTTGTCCAAAATTATCCTGAGTACTTGTTCCCTCAGGCTGAGTCCTGGCAAGCTTGCTGGCAGCAACCTGCAGCAGATGCATGATGAACACAGATGGCTTTTAATAATAACCTTTGTTGACCCCTACTTTGCCTTTTCTGCAGTGGTTCTGCAGCTGTTTACTGTATCATGATGATATTCAAATATACTTATATCCATGTGTCACAAAAAAAATATAACGGCAGCTGCAAGTTACTACCAGAGTACAATCTTACAGAGTGAATTTGATTCATGATGAGCAATTTAGCACCAGTTGCTGGCTCAGAAATACATCGACGCTTCATTGAATCACTCAGCAAGCTGTTGCCTTCAAGACTATAACAGATTTGTCACTGGCACAACTGCTTTCTAATCGAAAACACCGCCTCCAAGACAATGAGCTGCCGCAACAGGCTATGCACCATTGGTCAAGGATCTGTTTGTTACAGCTACTGAGTAGCACTAGCAGGTGTCCACACTGCAGGTTGCTGTACTAGTACTAAGTCCCCACAAATCCAGCACAAGAATTCCAGCACAAGAAGAAAGCCGTGGATTGTGTTGGCCCAAAGCAGCATTGGTCATGGCAGGTGACTGCACAGGTGTAGAAGCCTGCTGCACAGCTGACCCTGCTGCAATTGCTCAAAGCATTGTTTTCTTTGACAAGGTTATAGCACAAGGTGTTGACATCTGCCACCTCCTGTTGCCCACCCTTCATAGGTGCCAGCAGTGTGTACACAACCTTAGGGACCACCCAACACAACGTGATGCTGCTGCTGCTGTTGGTGCTGCTGCTGCTGCCACCCACCTTGAGTGCTTCTGCCTCCATTGCTGCTGCTGCTGCTCTGCCGGCCCTTCCCTGCTGCAGGCCCTCAGCCCCTGCTGCTGCAGCCCTCAGCGATGTCTCCTGACACAGCAGATTTGACGTCTCGGCGTCCACGTCAGCGACATGACCAGCAGCAGAGGCGGCCCTGCAGGCATGAAAGGAAGTACTCAGTGCTGGCATCTGACCTCAGATGGATATAGTTTGCAGGCCACAGGTGGAACGTGTCACATAATCCTCCCTTTTACGACAGTGTAGTGCATGGGATGTGAATTTCTGCTGCAACATGTGCATACAGTTTGTTGAATACAGATGATATGACCTGCACTCCGCTGAGAATTACCTCTCATCTAGACCACTGATAGTACTTATACAGTATGTGCTGCAGTCAACTGGAAGTCAGACATCAAGAAGCCTAGCTGAGCCTTGCAAATGATAGTAGCATGCCACTGTAGTGGCAGTCACATGACATGGTACTGAACAGCCATGATCACAACCACCCACACTTCTGCTGCTGCTGCTGCTGCTGCTGCTGCTGTTCCCCACCTTTCTGTGGTGAACTGCACTCTGTTCATCATCTGCTGCTCCTGGTTCTGCAGATCTCTCAGTTCCGCCTCCAGAGGCGCCACTGTGTCCTTCAGCTGCTGCTGCTCGGCATTGATAGCAGCAACTGTGGCTGTCAGGTCTGGCATCAGGCGGGTGTCAATGTCGGCCAGCTGCGTGTGCTGAGCTGAGCGTGTTAACTCCAGGGCAGAGAGTTGGGTATTCACTGCGAATGACAGGCAGGCAGGCAGGAATAGTCATTTTTGGATAATATATATCATACACACATTGAATATATTACGTACATCATAGAGAGGTTCAATATGTATGTTCATACTGGAGCCTTGCTGCAATGTTTCATAGGTTACAATTGGGAGAATCCCCCAAAACCCCCAAATCCAAAAACCCAAATCCAAAACCCCAAATCCAAAGACCAAACTGGCCAGAAAACAACACACACCCAACAGCAGTACAACAAGGGTGGGCGGGTGG
>JABEVS010000231.1:64281-88262 GCA_018290735.1 Coelastrella sp. MACC-549 | reverse complement strand
CGGGTGGGTGAAATAGGCTGACATGCTGTTGCCTGAGAAGGCAACACCAAGAAAGATGCCCCAGTATGTTTATAATTTGCATCTGTTATAACATGAGTAGCATGATCAATACCCTAGTGTAGCAGCAGGGATAGCAATCATGTGGCACTGGCCCCACGCCTTAGAACGTACACTCACCACCCTCAAAAGAGGTTCAAAAGAGGTTTAAAAGAGGTTTAAAAGTAGACAGCAGATCACCATCTGAGAGGTCCCCACCTGTATTCAGCTCCTCCAATGTTTGATTCATCCGGGCCAGTGCTGCCTGCTTGCCCTCTTCAACACCTGACAGCTCAGCCTCAGCTTCAGACACCTGAAGACACACACACCAGCAACAGCAGCAGCAGCAGCAACAACAATGATGCAAGCACACAGATGGTTGCCTGAAATTCACAACTCATCCGCACAGTGAAGTCTCACAAACTTGCCTGCACGGTAAAGTCAATGCTTGCACATAAAAAGGGTGATGAAAACCACCATGGTAGCACCTGTTCTAGCCTTTACTGCTGTTGCTGCTGCCAAATCTGTTGCCGCTGCCTTATTCCATCACCACACAGCCTGCTTGCATCCGCTGTGCACAAATCAGCTGACACCGCTTGGCATGGGCTACATTCACCTGCTGCTCCAGCTGTTGGACCTCTTGCAGCCTGCTCTCTGCTGCTGCTGCTGCCAGGTTGTCCCTGTCAGTCAGGCTGGCAGCAGTCTGTCTCAGGTCTGTCTCACTGGACTCCAGCAAGCCACGGGATGACTCAACATCACGAAGATCAGCACAGACTGCAAAGACAGCAGGGGGAAAGGCAGCAGCATGCTGAAGAAAGGATGGACTTTTACAACTTGGGAGCAGCACCCAAAAGAGGTCTGGAGCTCATACATACTGCTTTGTAGGTTGATTGTGTCAGACTTGGGACTCAGAGTGTCATATTTAGGACTCAGAGTATCAAACTCAGGACTCAGAGTGTAAGGCTCTGAGGCTGAGTTTGAGAACAACACCTTCTCCATCAGTGACCAGCATGAGTATAACACACACAAAAACTTATCTTGGTAGCCTGCCCACAAACTATAAAACAAAATGAACAATTAAATATAAACTATAAAATATGAAATTACAAATAGAAATTAATTTTCAAATTAATATATTTCTGTAATACTTTTTTATGGGCATCATACTGCTTGGCAGCTGTTGCAGCCGCTAAGTTAAGGTATGGGTTCTTGGCATTGAGTAGTCCAGTACTGAACCAATCTCCGAGGCAGCCGGGTACTGATCATTATGATGCCCATGCATGCAATTGAATTGCTGTACACTACCACTTTGCTTTCAAAGCCATGCAGTTCAGTGGCTGCAGGGCATACCATGCTCGGCATCAAAAGCAAGCTGGTAGTGTACGAGACAATGGATCTAACCCAAATTTCAATAAAAGCAAAACAAAACTCTGCACTTTCATGCTGGACCGTAATTAATACTGCAAGCCAAACCAGATGATGCTCACCTGCCAGATTTTCTGTCATGAGCTGCTGCTGCTGCTGCACCAGCTGACTCAGTTGACCCTTCAACTGCTTCACTTGATCACCCACACTCACACGCCGGCCCTTGAGGGCTGACAGCTCAGCAGCAGCAGACTGACGGCCACAGCAGCAGCAGCAGCAGCAGCAGCAGCAGTGCAGGAAGTTGCCATTCACTGTATATAGTTTGTTAGTGTCAAGCAGCCGCAAGAAGTCACACAACAAGTCACACAACAAGTCACACAACAAGTCACACAACAAGTCACTGCACTGCAACAGGCTCAGATTGTGAGCAGCATATATCCAAAATGCACCAATACCATGCATGCAGTACTCCAGGTCAACTACAGTTTACAGATTTGACTTGAAGTACAAAACAGAAACAGCCAAAGCAACATACAAATATAACATAAATGTGTCACGCATGATGCCCCAGTGCAAAGCATGAAGCTGCCTACCTCCTGTTGCTGCATCAACCTCTGCTTTCCACCAGAAACATTCACCAACAGCTGCTGCTCAATTTCACGAGCTCTGGCCAGTGCTGCTTCCCTCAGCTGCTGGGCTTCTGCTGCTGCTGCTGCATGTTCAGCTCGCTCCTGCTCGAGCTCCTCAACACGTGCAAGTAAACGCTGCTGCTCTGCTGATGCAGCAGCAGCAGCAGTAGGGTTGGCAGCAGCAGGGTTGCTGCTGCTGTGGAAGCTGTGGGTTGGGTTTTCATCGTCTTCATCACCCAAGGCATTGAGCAAGGCCCTGTCTTTCTCGAGGTAGGGTAGTACATGTGGTGCCATAGCTGCTGCTGCTGCTGCTGCTGGTGGTGGTGTTGATGTTGGTGCTGCTGCTGCTGCTGCTGGTGTGTCTGCAATCAGTGATCTGGGCAAGTCTGAAGCTGCTGCTATTGCATCTGCATCTGCTGCTACTGCATCTGCTGCTGCTGGTGGCGATGATGAAGAAAGATTGCTGCGGCCTGGGTTGCCAACTCCTGAGCTTTCACCCATACTGGCATCAGGCATGATGCCCCTGCTGCTGTTTGTAAGAACTCTGCTGCTGTTTGTAAGAGCTCTGCTGCTGCTGCTGCTGTCATGTTCCAGAGGTACAGCACCAACACAACTTATGATGCCTATGGTACCAGTGGGCACTGCTGCTGCTGCTGCTGCTGTGTTTGCTGCTGCTGCTGCCTCTGGGCTCTCAGCAGCAGCAGCAGCAGGAGGAGGAGCAGCAGCATGAAAGCCGGGATCTTGAGTTACACAGTCAGGTTCTGCATTGGCAGTTGTGGGCTGCTTTTGAGCCTGAAGAATCTGATTCTCTCTTGCAAGCTGTTCTTGAATGATTTTATCAAGGTCTGGCTGCTCATCAACACTCCTGCTGCCAGCAGCAGCAGTGCTGCTGCTACTGCCAGTAGGCATCAAAGGCGAGGGAGCAGCAGCAGCAGCAGCAGCAGCAGCAGCAGTTGGAGTGGCTGCTGCTGGTGTTGCTGCTGCTGCTGCTGCAGGTGCATCCTCTGCACTGTGACCCATTGTTATCAGATCATCATCAGCACCACCACGAGCAGTAGCAGCAGCAGCAGAGGGGTCTCTGTCACTGCTGCTGCTGTAGGCTGTGTCAGAAACGAGAGGTTGCCTGCGCGGCGACTGAGCCACAACTGCTGCTGCTGCTGCTGCTGGTGTTGCTACTGCTGGCATTGCTGCTGGTGCTGCTGCTGGTGGTGGTTCTGTGGGTGATGGAGAGTCCATTGGACCAGATGGTGCTGCTGCTGCTGCTGCTGCTGCTGCTGCTGCTGCTGCTGGTCCTGTGCTGAGGGCATCAGCTGCTTTGTCGCCCTGAGGAGAGCGTGTTTTCCCCACACCAAATATCAATGTCAATGGCCCAAGTAGAATGATTTGAATCACTTGAGTCATAAAATTCAGAGTAATTTTGGTCAACGGTCCTGCAGGCGCCATGCTGACTTGGCAGCTAGCTGCTGCAGCTAGGAGCTATACAGCTTACCTTACAAATCAGAACATACTGCTGAAAACACCTCATGTGCAACTTGTTCTCAAGCTGACCATTCTTTGGTCTCTCCTCTTGCTTTTATCCTCTGTGAACCGGTCTGCTCAATCATCAGTGATTGTAAACAATGCCTTTATTGATATTAAAACATTCAAATGGATATATTTGCACAGTCCGCTCACCAGTGTGACAATGTCAGCAGGAAATGGTTCCAGCAGTCCAACAGGCAGCTGCCAGTCATCAACATGTGAGGCACCAGCCAGCAGTATGTGGCTGATGTAGGCACGCAGACGAGCAGATTGAGTGATCAACCAACCCAGGAGAGTTGATAACTGCGTCTCAGCAGCAGAGAACTCCGACAGGAGGGCTGCAGCAGCAGCAGCAGCAGCAGCAGCAGCAGGGATGTTCAGCACTGCTTGAGCTGCTGTGACTTGGGTGTGCAAGCGTTTAAACTGCTTACTGCCCACTTCTGTGCAGCTCAAACGGCTGAGGGCTCTTTTGCTCCATTCATTTACCCTAAACCCCAAACCTGGTATGAATTTCATAATAACACATATTATGTACCATGTTGTACCATGTTTGCAGAACATCCTAAAGAACTTGGAGCTACATCCAGCAGAGCCACAATAATATAAGTTTTCCAGGGCCCTAGGCAACAGAGCAGCTTTATATATGTGCCGCATGCCAAACTCCCATCAGCAATTCCCGGCGAGTGCTATTGATTCATTGTGCATCTTCCACCTGCGTTTCTACCCCCCAAAAGGAATTTACACATCAACAATGTGCAACCAACAGAACATGGTGCAGCCCACAGTGTCCATTCACAAAAAAAAAACTTTGTTTCAATAGTTGCTGAGGCTTTATATAATATTTATATATCATGTGTAGCATACTGTGAGGATTTTACAGAGTGATGTAATGATCTTTTCTTGGTGCTAGCTGGTATCTGTGAAGTCTCACGTTGCAGCTTTCTCTCAACCATCTGATGGGCCTTGAGAAGCCCATGTTCACCCTGGCGGCGGTAAACAGACTCGGCCCAACCCTCTTCATCATCTGAGCACACAGCAGCAGCAGCAGCAGCAGCAGGGCAATGAGCAGCAGCAGCAGTGATGGCAGCAGCAGCAACAGCAGCAGCAGGAGGGCGATTAGCAGCACCAGCAGTGATGGCAGCAGCGGCAGCAGCAGCGGTGGCACGGGGACGAGCAGCAGCAGCAGCAGCGGCAGTAACCTGGTTGCCTTGGCTGGCATGCATGGCAGTAGCTCAACATGCTTAAGGGAGAAAGTAGTGACAGACCAATGAGGAGCAACACACAGCCGTCAGCTGTGTAACCATGTTTTGAACAGCGGTTCCCTGCAGGGAGGACTGCACCTGGGGCCACACCAGCAGTTCTTGCTCCCGGGGTCATTGGAGTGAGTGTGAGAGCAAGAAATGATGCTGTGGCCCCAGGTACACTCATTCCTGCTGTTTCAAAACACTGTTATGCAACATGTGGCTGTTATAACACATCAAAATAACACAACTCACCTGATTCTGGTGACTCTTCATCTGCCAATGAACCACCAGCCCTTAAACCCTGATCCTTCCTGTCAGCATCAGGCACCACAGAGTCCTCTGCTGCTGCTGTTGCTGCTGATGCCACACCAAAGGGCCTTTCACCCTCAGGGGTGATGACACTGCTGCCAGCCTCCACAGCCCCAGCACCTTGAATCGCATCGCTGCCAGCAGCAGCAGCAGCAGCAGCAGCAGCTGGTTGTGTTGTCTCGCCGTGGCTGCTGCTGCTGCTGTGTCTTCTGCTGCTGGTATGTCTGTGGTGTTGATGTAGGATGTGTTTGCTGCGGCGCTCCACCTTCCTCCTCTGAGCATCAACCTTCAGCCTCAGGATGTCCAAAGCAGCCAGCCGAACCTGCATCAAGGGGTTTGGTTTTGATGCAATAACGATCCTATACATATATATAATGTTTCTTTATAAGATTTACATGTATAAAATGTGTATATATATGATGTTTCTTTATGAAATGTATATATGTATATGTACATGTGAACCTAGTGAACCTAGTGAACCTAGCAACACTGTTGCCGGCTGAGTATCACATACACACTGAAAGTCAGCATACTCAGCTTTGATGAAAAGCAGCTGCTGATATAAGCCAACATTATCATCATCAACAGGAAGAAGATCACCTTTGCCTCTCTGTATGCCTGTAGCCACAGGTCAATCGGCACCAGCAGCTGCCACTGCACCTTGTCAGCAAATCTGTTACATAACGTTTCTAACACATCATGTCCAGCCCCCTCAACACCACCACCCACACCCAAATCCTGCCCCATCTCCTGAACCCCAGCATCTACTAAATCCTTCTCCCTCGTAAGACCTAAGGGTTCTGAGTCGTGAGGGTTTAGGGCACCACCTGTTGGGCTTGGTGCTGCGGTGTTTGTTTGTGCAACATGGTTTAAGGGTGCTGGATTTGTTGGATGTTGGATAAACAGGTGTGCATATTGCTGAGGTGGTGGGGGTGGGGGGATTTCTCTGAGCTCGTGGGTGTCATAACGTTCAGTGTATAGAGAGGGCAGAGGACAGGTGTGGATTGCCAAGGTGCTGGAGGTGAAGAAACCTACAGCAGCAGCAGCAGCAGCAGCAGCAGGAGTAGGGGCACAACGTCGGGCTCACCACAAGTGGGCATCAAGCTCTGTATCGCCTTTTTGTACTACTTTTTCAAAACAGTGCCAGGCATGATGAGCAACTTCAATATTGTCAAACAAGCACCACATCACAAACATGAACTCTCTCTTTTACCATGCCAAACATGATGTTTGATGAAAGCAAGTCGACCCTTCAAGCAGAGCAGCACTACAATCAACAGTGGACAGTCCATTTTGTGTGTTGCCACTCAGTAGCACTCACGCTGCATGCTCTGCTCCATATCTTGTGCCGTCTTCTGGTATTCTGAGAGCCAGTCAGCAAACCGGGCAGCATCACCCAGGGCCTGCTTGTACCGCTCGAGACTGATCGGCTGGAATCGGCGACCATCAACTCCAAACGTCTGCCGCATCTGCAGGAGATATGACACACACGATATGACTCACAGGGTCACATGGGGTTACACGGTCACATTGGATACCTGGTGCATGCAATTCGTACTAAAGAACAGGAACACCTAAGCCTTTGTGGGCAGAAAGGCCCTTGAAATATACCCATACCAAAGCTGGATCATAAACCATGAGTATGAGAATGAAGGATTCAGGCCTCAAGAATAAACCATCAAAAAGTCACTATAGTCATACTATACACACGGGGATTTGAAGATTAATCGATTTCCCTCTTTCAACAACCGGCCATCATGGTACAGCTAGCTGCATGGTGTTGTGAGGGCTGATGCTGAAGGTGAGTGCTCCTTGAGATTGAGGTTCACAGCAGGAAGATGGTCAGGCCGATATGTATTGGCAGTACACTGTCAAGCTGCGCCATGCTTGAAGCTCAAGCACTGCAGCAGCATGCAACTGATTCTGGGCAGGGTTCTGCTGCTGCAACGAGACTCTGTCTAGATTCAGTTGCATGCTGCTGTCGCTGCTGATCAGCTGTGAAGAGATAGACACACCAGACAGCTGTGTACATCATCATGCTATCACCACTGCGATTGCTGCTATGTTCACGTTGTCTTGGGTTTACCAAACTTGTGTGTATGTATGATGCAGATCTACTGAACCTCACGGATGATGCAGGTGGTTTACTAAACCACAGGACCCCCACCTTCTCTGCCAGCACCTGAAGCGGCATTGTGGCAATGACCTGACTGGGCGGCTCTGTGGCTACCTGTGCCTTTGAGGAGAGAGAGTTGTGACAGCTCAAAGGCTGTGATGTAACTGGTGACAATAAGCGCACTTCTGGATTAAAATTAACCAGCAGCAGTCTCTGAGGAGGTCCTAGCTGATCAGGCTGACCAACTGTTGGTCTTGTCCGCTATTTCTTGCCTGCCTGTAAGTGTGCTGTACCTGTCACAGCAGCAAAGGATAAACTTTTGTGGTAGATTAAACTGTGCAAGATATATCTACATCGTTGAGGACAGCAGCTGTCCGTAACAGATGGTCCTGCTGTCAGCGGTAGGGTGACCAACCGAGCTGACATGTGAGATACACATATCCAGTGTTGCAGGCTTGTGTACACATTTGACGGCGTTCAACCTCGTTTATCCACGTTATGGTTGATGCTTTATGGCATCGTTGGTAGCAGAAATGGTAAAATGCACCACTACGCAGCAGTTAAACTTTTCACCGAGCAGATCTGTTGGTGGTCCAGACCACAGCAGCGTTGCTCACTCAGCAAGGCTTAGGTCGATGCCAGGGGATGTAGAAGGTAATATTGTTCAACGTTTGATATTATCAGCTACCTTCCTCCCATGCAACTATAATGGCGTGATTGTTTGAAAAGCTTGGAAGGTTGCAGCCTTAATTCAGTGTGTCGCGATGACCTGGGAAGCAACTGGATGCCTCTATGATCCTTTGCTGCTGATCTGCTCCAATTGAGTGAATCCAGGACAGTTTTGCCGGCTGCAAGTCAACACTGTGTGTTGAGTGACATCAGTCTGATGCCCTATCCTGCGAAGCAGTTAGTTGTCGCACACGCATACCTGTGGTTCGCGACACACTTACACTTACTGTGATCCTCAAAATGCAGTGTGCAATGCCAAGGTTGTTGTGTGCGAAGGTCTGGGCAGTACATCTGGCAGTCGGTGCAGCTGGTGCCAGCCATGACGGGGACCTGCAGTGCGAGCGAACAGCTCAACACGCTTACCCACCAGTACTGCAAGAGAAAATGTAGCTTTGTTGATGACTGACCATGACGTGGACGAGTACGCAAGGTTGCTGCTATGGGAAGGCACGTGGCACAGACTGGGGTCACAGACATGTACCTATGCAGGTACTATTACATCGATGTACACTAGACGAAACCATTACCGTTTAACGCGCAGCGGGCAAAAGAAGCCCATGGCTGCACCACCACCAAGGGGTCAACAGCAGACTCTTCCTCTGTTGACTAGGTGCTCAATGTCAGAAACGCCGTGGGCCCTGGCACACGTCATGTAAAGGAGATTGAGCCCATGCAACAAACAGCTGGTTGATCAACTCATGAAGTTGCAACTACAGCTACATCTTTCGGCTCTCGTTGACCAGCGTGATACGCAAGTGTGCGGCTACCTGGTAGTACATGTACTAGTGTACACTAGTCAGTGCGCACTGACACCGCGCAGTGTCCTTGGTGCTGTCAGAACTGACACGAGCGAACCCCTTGTAGAACTAAGGGTAAATTGTGATGAGCTCTCGTTGTACCAAGATTCTCCGTGAGTCACAAGCCCCTCCGGGCTCAGTCAAAAAGCCCCCCCCCCCTCCCCCCCGGGCCATGACAGCTGTGCAGGCTGCACCATTGATGGTTGGTAATATTACCAAGGTACAGCGTTGGTCAAGAGCCCATCAAGCCCTTGCCAGTCATGGCTATTACCAATACCAGTACAATACCAATACAATTAATTGGGGGACTCCAACCCCTCCCGGCACTAGCCAGCGAATGGCTCATGGGACGCACGATACCTTTCACCTCAATCGCGAGAATGTGCGGCCTCTGACCACACGTTTACGGATCTCAGATCCAGTAGCAGTTTACCCCCCTGCGTAGGGCCCCCCCGCCAGGATTTGAACCTGGGTCTCCAGCCTATCAGGCCAGTATGCTACCACTATTACTCAGGGGCCGGTGTAGTAGTACCGGCGACTGCTCTAGTACCATGCCTCGCTACCAAGGTCGCTCCGCTGCTCATCGACGGCGGCAGAAGCAGCCAACGAGCAGCTCATGATCAGTGCACGGGCTGCCATTGGCAGCTTCTTGGCAAGAAGCAAGCATATGCCACAGCACGGATGAAGCGATCAGCCCACTTTTGGCTGAGTTCAACCAGAGTATATCAGCACACACCACTGCTGGACACAGTTGCCTGGACGGTCAGCAATTGAGCAGACTGCAGCAAGAAAAGATATGGCAAACACGTGACAGCTTGCATTCCAAAAGATCAGAGGAACACGAATATTACTAGTACTACAACAAGTTACCCCAGGGGTTTCCACCTGTAAGAAGCCAACTGATGGCTCAGGGGGGCACACACAAAGCGAAGCACAGACCATATTCAATCAGGTAAGATGTCTGCAAGTTCGGCTCAAATACACAAGGGCCGGCATGTTCCGGCATCGCTGGGAAGATCACAACACCAACAGAGCACTTCAACAACAATACAGCTCCAGTTGGTAAAAGCTCTGAGGCACACAGGTGCTGGCTTAAGGGGATGTCAGGAACAACTATGCCACGACACCCAGAGTCAGAGTCACCAGTCGACTCGATACCTCAGCATACCACAATTGTCCTCATAGCAGTACAGCAGCCTTCTCAATATGTATACAACACATACGTGTATTGTCACAAGCCTAGCTAAGCCACCATAGCAGCAACTAATAGCTGTATATCATGCCGCTCCTAGCTGCTACAGCAGCCACACAACTTCAAATCCTCACTTGGTAACCTTGTGTCAATGGAGGTGTTGTCTGGATCACATCAGCTGCTGCAAACAGACTGTATAAAAGAGCTCAGGACAGTGCACAAACACTGGCACGTACATGTTCAGCGCTGTGGACAGGCAGCAACAGGTAGAGCACAAAAAGAACAACCACCGTCTAAGAGGGAGCTGCTAAGCCCCAGGCGGGGCGAGGTCATGTTGTCACTGACATCAATCCTCTCTGGCTGGCCAATCAGCTGACTATAGCCAACTACCAGGTGGCAGTCGAGACCACCTTCACCTCCTCACACAGCTTCAACCAGTGAGGTGAAAACTGCAATGCAAGTCACTTTCATATCTGGCTACTGTGCTTATCTCTGATTTGCTGCTCCCACTGTGCTGTTGCTGGGCATCTGCTACTCATCATTTGATGCTGCTGGTGGAGCTGCAGATGCTGCTGGTGGTTGGACTGCTACTGCTGCTGATGTGGCTTGTACTTACAGCAGTCTGCTCCACAGAGGCACACGCCACACAGCTGTTTCTCAATGTACTCACTGCCGTAGTCGTACCTGCATGCCAGAAGAAAACACTTGTGGCCTCTGAAGCAAGCTAACAAGCGGATCTGCACTGCATGCATGGCCAACAGTGTGTTGCATCCGTAACGTGCCTTACCTCATGCACTCAATGCACTTGCAAACACCAACTTGATATCTGCTGTGCTGTGCAGCGAGAGCAACATTTAGATCGCTGAGGGCTACTCCAACACCATCGTCTGAGAACCTCTGCACAAACCTCTGCTTCAGAGCACTGAGCTTCACAACTTCCTGACACCCAAGTCCATGATTGCAACACAACACCCTAATAGGGGGTAAACTGCCGGCCATCTTACTCAACACTAAAACAAAAGAACAACAATGTTCTATTATTTTATCCCTATCTTTGTCACTTCATTCCGCACTCACGTGAGTTCTGTGAAGGGCGGTATGTTGCAGTCAGCAAACAGGCCGATGAGCACCATGTCGGGATCTGTGTGGCCGCTGCAGACCGGCTGGACGTACAGGTTGGGGTGGCAGGAGTGATTGATGAAGCGTGCAACACCACCCTGCTCCCTGGCACACAGGACGTTCCTGCAGGAGACACACCAACACCGGCATCAGCAACATCGGGCACATGCACACAATTGGGCACATGCACATACTTTGGGTACATGCGCAGTCGTCTATGAAGCCCAGCAGCGTTGCAGAAGTTGCTGAAGTCATGCAATGATGCTGCATCTGAAGCACTACAGCTTTAAATAGCGACCCAGGCTCTGACCAGTCAGCAAGCAACCTCGCCACTGTCAAGACTTTCGAACAGCTGGCAACACAATACCATGCAGTGAGCTGTACACACTGACTACACAATTCCCCTGGCCATCCCTCCACATCGCACGTTGGCAGTTCGGCCAATATACACATGCACAATCCCCTGCTTGACAAATTCTCAAAAGTTCCTTCAAGTAATGCACCCAAATTAGCACCTTTGGCGTTACTGCTGCGCCACACTCACTTGATGTCCCTGCTGTCATCCTTGAAGATCTGTGCACCCCATTTGACGTCCTGGCGGGGCTGGCAGTCAAAGAAGTACTCAGAGTCATTGTACTTACGGCCTTGGCCGACATCCTCCGCCCTGAGAGGACAGGTCAGGGTTTAAGCACAGGAATAAAAGGTCAGGGTTTAAGCACAAGAATATAAGGTCAGGGTTTAAGCACAGGAGTTGAAGGTCAGGGTTCAAGTCATACTTGTTATTTGAGTGAATTCAGGGTTTAAACCCCTAGTGGGTGACAGCAAAGCAGGTGGTGCCAGAAGCTGGACAAACAATGGGCTTACATTATAAACTGACGTCAAGGCGAAATGCAGGCTATGCAAGCAAGGGCAGATTGCACAGGAACAGCAAGTTCTCTTTGCAGAGTTGACCAGATAGAATCTCATTCTGTGCACCTTGTGTCCATGCCAGGCCAGGGACCTTACAGAGATTCAGACTTCAGGAACAAAGCCAGCCAGCAGTATCACAGATTGGCTTGACACAGTCTTAGTCAAGCAGCCAACAAGACTGTTGCAGAGTGATCCCCCCCCCTCTGCCTCCCCTGCCCCTATCTCTCACCTCACAATCATGCCCACCATGACGCACACAAGTGACCCGGACTTGATCGTGTCCCAGCAGCGCACGGCCCAGCCCTTGTCAGATGTCTTGAACACCTCCAGCCGGTGCCTAAGACCCCGCTCAGCCTGTACAGCCAGTCAGAATCAGTCAACTAAAATCAGTTAGAATGCGCCAGATCAGGCAAAACCGTCAAGCACGCAGTCCTAATGCTGGAGGAAACCCAGCTTCACTCCACCACACAGGTGTGGTAGTGCATGTGGACAAGTCGACCCACCGTTCAATCCTACATCCTTGCAAGACAATATTCTGCTGGAATGTATGAGCATGTCATGCCTATTTGCTCATGCCATTATGTGAAGTTCATGGATACTCAGGCGGGCTCAGTCAAAGAGCAGGCAGTGCCGAGCAGACTTCTGACATAAATGAGCGCCAGACACACTCATGCATTGACCGGCACATCAGTTGGTCATTCTGAAAGTAGGCCCCAACCTTTCTCAAGTTGTTTGTTTGCTGGTGCAGACAAGTTATGAACTGCCACAGCATCCATGCGCATGAATTAAATGTAAAAGAGCCCACCTGGCGCTGTTGACACCCTGCGTCTTTGCAGCCAGTCCAGTCACCACACTCCACCAACACCCTGAAAAAAAGATGGATCAGTGCATGTCCTCGTCAGACTAGTGTTGAGCAATGGAACTCACATCCTGGGCATCAGCCTCAACAGAATGACTAACTGTCTGCTGCATTGTTGTAAAGGTGATTGGAGATCATTCCAAGAGCTATCACTCTGAAAAAGGAATGTTGGCCACTGTTCATCTGACTGATATAACCAGATTCTGAGAAAGCATCCAGTGTATAGTACTTTGTGCTAGGCTTGCACACCATTGCAGTTGAGAAGCCTCCTTCCATTTCCCAATTCCAAGGCTGTTGCGGTGCACACTGCTAATTAGCACCCAGTTGGAGACAAGATGATGTTCTCCATCACAGACATGCTCACCGTGACAGAGCCCTGACCACAGGCACTACAGGCCCCTTCTCCCTCTGGCCCTTTTGCAGTCTGGTTTCATAAGGCAGATTACCGCCATTCAACCGAGCCAGAAGCTCATGAGCCGTCTCTCCCACACGCTTTATCACAATATCCTTGCTTGCCAACCAGCTGGTACTGCTGCTGCTCCTGCTGCTGCACCGTAACCTACTGCTGCAGCTGCCACCACCAGCTGCTGCGGCGGCGGCTGTGACGGCAGTTGAAGACGGCTCAAGGACAATCTCATCTGCCTCAACAGCCTCTCTTGCTGCTTCTGCTTCTGCTGCTGAAGCTTCTAATGCTGCCACTGCTGCTTCGCTGCCTTCATCCACCACTTTAGGTGGGCGAGGGGCAGGCACGCCTTCAACATACACATTGGCTGTTATGTATGTGAATGGCTCCTTGTTGCCGATAAGGGGCCTGCAAAACAACATGCAAGGACAGCAGGTACAGGAACCAATTTGAATTGGTATACCCGAGTCACAGCGACTGGTCACCTGGGTTGGAGGGTACAAAGCCTGAATCAAAAGACCAATCACAATCACAGTGTTCACCCTGCGGTGCTAGTACAGTACTGTACACTGCAAGCTGCCCTTCTTCCCCTCCCAGCCCCCTCCCCCCGCGCCCCATGACGGCAGCAAGTTGACCAGTCTAATTCAATCGTCATGTAGATGTGTTGTGCTTTTTTAAATCATAGTAACTTTCTTAAATTACTTTCGTACGCATCCTCAGCTAGTAGAAACACACTTGCTGCACCCACCCTGCTGAGTCTGCTCTGTCGTCACAGATCCACTCCTTGTCAATGACCGGGTCAATGCCGGGGGGCAGCTCACGATCTACCTGCAGGATGCATCCTTTGACTGTCAGCAATAGACATGATTTGAATTGACTTTATCCCAATCAATATTACTCAAATAAACATGATTTTATTGAACATTATGTAAATAAACGTTATAACATAGATATTGTCTGCCTGCTATGTTGGCTGCTGGCGGGGTCGTGCAAGCAAAGCAGGTGAAGCCTACCACCAACGACTGTGCCACAGGACTGAGAAACACACTGTGTGACAGCCAGCTCTCCTGTTGGCATGCCCTTCATTAGCACAAGCACGTGTCGCATCATCAACAGATTGCTGGACCAGCTGCTGACGCAGCAGAATCTTGAGCAGCAGCGCTCGTTCAATTCTCTGTACTGGCCCACCTCATTGAATGATACAGGCATAGGATCAGACTACCGAGCAGTGAGTGCAATCATGTTCCTGTCTTGTAGCCCACCTCATTGTGCACCACCACTGGCAGGTTCTCCTTGCCCTTGCTGATGTCCCTGCAGATTAGATTTTCCCGCACCAACTCGCTGCGCCCCTTCTTGGCAGTGCCAACAGCCTTGAAGCGCTCAATCTGACAATGCCATACGCCCGAAGTAAATAACACACATGAGCATAGTGACCATCAGCACTTTGTTGTCCCAGATTGTTACAACCAACCAGGTTGCTGAAGAAAGCAGAAAACTGCATACCCCTTCATGGAAACCACTGTGACATCTCCATCCCCCCTCCCCCGGAAGCACAAAAACAAGCAGCCAAAACACTGTGAAGATGCAATCAAGTCACCAGAATATCACAGCAGTCTGCTGCTGCTGCTGCTCCTGCCGTTGTGTTGTTCTTGCAGCACTCACCGGTGTACTGAGGCTCTGCTCCTGCCCTGGGCGCCTCCTCAGCCCAAAGATGAACACCACCTTGCCCTCCTTTCCCAGTGTCTTCATCCAAGACACCTGGGGACAGCCACACGTACAGCCAGACACGACACGACATAACACAACAAGACAAGGCAGAAGCAGCCTGAGAAGTTGGTTTGAAGCATGAGCAGTTAAAGATGGGAGCCAAGAGCCCCAGAATTTTAACACGCCATGCAACATGTGGGCCTGACAAGAGTCAACCACACAGTTGAAGCCTCAGATCCCAATCAGGATCTGCTCGCCGGATGATCAGTTCATCTAATTATTATACATGCCACATGCCAGAGGACGTGTGCCTCTCGACAGCAGGGGCCATTCATGGACAGAAGCTAGTGAGTAATACACAGCACGTGTACATGTGTGCCAGACACAGCCTGGCGCTGCTGAAGTCTGAAACACACAAGCAATGGATATGCCACACAACATATGGGCCAGGTAGAATTCCCTGGGTAGATTTAGATTTGAGGCGCCAGCCTGATGGCAGAACTGCTGTGGCTGCAAAGTACTGACTATTAATACATGGGCCAGGTAGAAGCGACAGATGGCTGAGAACAAGCCAGGCAACATCTTTGGTTATACCATTGTCAGTAGGTATCGTGGCAATAGGGTGACAGCGTCACCGGGACAAAACTTGAAAGGGCGAACACGATTTCTAAAAGGGGCTGCCCCAGCCATGCACCACGTTTCAGCTCGGATTTCACATAGGTGATGCAGCTCAACAGAGCTGGCACTTCTGGGCTATTGCAGCTGCAGATTCATGCTGAAATCGGCTGCAGTGCAGAACCAACTCAACTGATCCCAGCATGCAGCACGATGCTGTTGTGCAGTTGCTCTCCCCACCATGACCAAGGATGCCAATCAAAAAATGTAGGTGCCACACCACTGCAGCAGGAGCTACCTGTCTGCATGACTCTGTGCACGTACTCACCACATCATACAGGCCATCATAGAACAGCACCGAGTTCATGGCCGCATTTTTCTCGTCATTTCTCCTGAGCAGTCTCACTGGAATGCCGAGGGCAATGTTGGCCATGAGCGCCTTGTTTCCCCGCTTGAGCTCCTGCCCTTTGACCTGCTTCTTGTTGCCCAACAGGTCGTTGCCACCCTCACCTGAGGTTGACAATATCAAACAGCATAGCCTCAACTTCCACCCTCGCAACTTTCACTTGGAGTTTCAGATGTCTGCTGTGGCATTTCAAACTGTTCGGAAGTGCAGCATATGGCTTGAGTGGGTGATAACCAGCAACCTGCTTTGCAGGACAGTTGTCACCAATCTGTCTGCACCTGTCAGTACATGTGCATGTTACTATACTGCTATTCACAGCAGGTGATATCCAGGCAGTGATGAAAGTGACACCCCCTACTGGCAACACCTCCAAGGTGGCCGGGCCAGCAGACCTGTGTATGTGATGATAGTTGAAGTTGAGTCGCGATCATCCTCGTAGCAACCACTCATGCAGATGCTGGTGGCAGCACGCACACCCCGGTAGGTCTTGCCACGCACAACTGCAGGCAGGCCACAGGAAAGCACAGCAGCCGTCCAGGATCTTCACCTGGTGTGCCAGCATGCTGCTAACCTGTCCTTGCTATCTCACTCCTCAACCTAACTTGTTTCATCTTGCAACAGGGTGCTGCAAAATTTCTTTGGCAGGTCCACCCAAGAGATAGCACTCAACACTGCATGCCATGCCTGCATATTCAACCAACACCATGCAGCCCCAGCAGTACGCCCAGGGACCCCACTGACTCACCCACAGGCACAGGGATGGTTGCTGAGACAATTCCACCCAGCGGCGACTTGTGGATGCCCAGCACCGACATCTCAGATCGCAGGTTGAACCTGTCGCAGCGGCAACAGGAGCAAACCTTTGGTGATCTCAGCTGTTGAAAGAACCCACAGACCATCTCACAACTCATACTAAGACCTCAACAACCTGAGATATACACCGGGAACTTCACCACAGACAAATCACCAAAATCAATGGATGATCACATACCCAACAGCGCCATATTTGCTGCAAATCCACCCAAGTGTTGACTCACGTGTTGTTCACATTCACGCCCGGAATGTGTCCAAAGCTGTCCCTGTCGTTGACCGCCTTATGACCCTCATTCAGCATCTGTGACTCTGCCACCCTGTCAGGCCGTGCCGAGGGATGCTTAAACTTGTCAGTGCTGCCTGCCGCCTTCTGCTCTGCCTGCTCTGCCAGCACCCGAGCAACCCGCTCAGCCTCCGTCACGGTGGCCTGATAAACAAGGTTCAATGGCAGATAGTCAAAGAGCCAGCAAGGTTTTACTTCAGGTTTTGTGTGGAGCTTCAAGGGCCAGGCGCTTGCGAACGGATGAAACAGTCATGCCAAGAATGTATATATTGGCACTACAGCAAATTATTGGAAGTCTTGGCTCAGTACCATCTGACTGTTGAGTGCTGAGATTGCTTTTGATCGATTTCTGTAATCTGTCTGAGGCAGATTCTGCCAGCACTGCACGACAGGGTTTAGAAGAGCTTGAAGAGCTGCTGGTCTAGACCCTTGTCTGTTATTGCTCATCTGGGTCTTACCAGCCTGTATGCTCTCCAGAACTCATCCTGTGCCTGCTTCATAGCAGTTGCCAACTGGGCACCCTCATCAGCAAACGGCTGATCCAGCACCACCAGCACACGACCAGCGGCAGCATCAGCGGCGGCGGCAGCAGAAGGAGCAGCAGCCAACTGCTGTGCAGTCCTGCCAGCTACTGCGGCTCCCAAGGCATCTGCATGATGCTTTGTAAAAGCCTTGTAAGGCTCCCTGCCTGATTGGAAGTTGGTTGCTGTGCGTGCAAGGTACTCATGCTGGTCTTCTTGTATGACCTGGGATGAAGTGGAAAAAGCGGGAGGAAGGCTGTTGACAGCTGTCCAATGCATCCAGTCAAACAAGGCCATGAACACAACATACAAACAGCATCAAGGGAGGTATCACTCGTGTGACGCCTCGACCGAGATGGGCATGCTGGTTACTTGCTGAAAAACTGATGTATACAGCTCAGGCAAGTTGTCCTGAGTTTATGGCTCATTACTTCAGAGGTTGTGCTGGTCCATAACTGTTCCATCTAATCAGCCCAACAGCAGCCCACTGAATCCCCAGCTGCCAACCTGCCACAGGTGCAGCAGCAGCTGGCAATATCAACGACAGCTGCATCATCATCTGCTAGCATGAGGCATCGCAACAGGCAGCCAAGCAGTCACAAGCCTGCTCTGTAATGAGATTGCTTGCAAGGATCTATTAATATGAACAGAATCTGACTGATGAGTGCACAAGTCAATCGCATGCAACACCTACTGTTGCATCCTCATCCTTCATTTCCCACAGGGGCACGCCACTTGCAGCAGTCACTACAGGTGCCGCCTGGTCAACATCAGCCTGTGATATGCTGACAGCAGTGGCACAAGCTGCCACAGCATACGCAGCAGCAAGCACGCAAGCAGGCTCAAAACTGCAGATGGCCTTTTGAGCTCGACCCTGTCGCCCCTCAGGACCAGGTCCACCCTCACTGCTGCTGTCCACACCTGCTGCTGTGTTGTCTGCTGCTGCAGCGGCTTTGGCCTTGCCGTTGCTTTGCTTCTGCTTCTTTTGTTTCTTCTGCTTGCTGAGCTGTTGGCTATCGTCTTCCAATGTAGCAGGTGCCTCAGCGAGTGAAGCAGCAGCTGATGCATCTGCAGCAGAGCCCTTGCTCTTGACCGCTGGCCGCTTCTGTTTGGGTGCTGACTGCTTCTTGCCAGTGACATCTCTGCCTCCTGCTGCTGCTGCTTCTGTCTGTTTCTGTCTTAATTTCTTCTCTGGTTTATGCGTCTCTGAAGCATGCCTTGGTGCTGTACCAGTGCACGTCTTGGTCGCATATAAGCGGACACGACCTACACCTGGTGGTCGAGCCCGTTCACCAGCAGCATTGCCTGCAGCTGGTGCAGTCTCTGCAGCACTTGCACCGGCAGAGTCTGATTGCAAATGGTCGGCTGCTTCTTGGCTGATGTCCAAGTCTGAGGATGCTGCTGGTGTCTGTGCCTCAGACTGCCTCCTCACCTTCTGGTCATCTGCTGCTGCTGCTGCCGACAATGGCTGCCTCGTGCAAGCTGCAGAGGCGGCGGCTGCCTGATCTACCCTATGTCCTGCGGCTGCATCCCGGGTTGGTCTGGCAGGGTTTTGTGCCTGAGTCAAGCGACAGTTGGAGTGAACCCCAGGCAGAAAAGTGCAGTGCATAATTGTGCAAGTTCAGAGGCTGAGGAGGTTCTCAGTGAACAGATGCATATGCTACATGAGTGAAGACACATTGGCATTACTGCAAGCAGCACCGAGAACCCACCTGTCGTGCTCGCTTTGGCTTTGGGCCCTGATCCTCCTTATTGACAGCTGCTGCAGCAGCACCGCCGGCATTGGCCCTCTTTCTTGATGTGCTGAGGCCTGGGCGGCTGGCAGTTGTCATAGCTGCACTGGCTGCTGCTATTTCATTTGAACTGCTAGAGTGAGGCTTATCTACAGTCAGTAGCAAGTAGAAAGCTGTCACAGCAGCATGGCAGGGTTGCTTGGCAGCAGTGACCCGACGCTGCCAGCTGACGTGTGCCGCAGTGGAGGTGCTGAAACCGGTGCATGCTTGCATAACACCAGAATGTTATGCACCATTACGTCAGGTGAACCTCCTTACCAGTGCACTTGCCCTCTCGTGGCACCATGAATTTCTTCAGCTCTTGCCACTTGAGCTCTTCACTGTCGCCATCTGAATACTGGACATGGTACCTGGGCGGTTGATGTAACAAAAAGCAGTATATGTATATCACACGCACTCTGGCGCAGCACACTTGTTGTTGGGCAAGCATTGGGAGACCGTTTGCAGCACATGGTACGCACCCGCGTGCTGGTTTGTACTTGACCACCACCCCTTCGAACCATTCAAGTTTGCCGTCGTTGATGCTGAAAAATTGCTTCCTGACGGGGACACCTACTGCATATTCTTTGAGTGGGCTGTGCTTGCCCATCTGGGATGTGCATACGTGGGTACTTGCATACAATATATCTATATGTGATAATCAATACAATTTTTTCTGTCGCCGTGGCAAGCCTCTGAGCGCACTCATAGATACCATTTAAAGGTAGTGCTGTTAAAATTCAAATCGTCCCTGCGCCGAACAGGAAAGAAGCGCCCCTGAATCTACGAACCGGTGCATATGCGTAACGTTGCTCTGCAAACATCATTGGGAACATATCGTTTGGGTACCATGTACGCCAGGACTGGCCAGCCTGGCAGGCTGAGCCGGTGGCACTTAGGCTTACCAGCTTGCAGTGAAGTGAAATAAATTTGTTCATTTGTGCTGGTTGCAATCCATATGCACCTATGCATGTTTCATAATCTTTCTGAGTCTGAGTTGGAGGTTGAGTCTGATGATCTTCTGCAAGTTGAACTTGCAGATATTCAACCGGATTGAATCTGGTTTCTGTTTCTTTTTGGTGTGCCCCCATGAGCCATCAGTTGGCTCCTTTCTGGTGGAAACCCTTGAGGTAACTTGTAGTAGTAGTAGTAGTAGTAGTAGTAGTAGTAGTAGTAGTAGTAGTAGTAGTAGTAGTAGTAGTAGTAGTAGTAGTAGTAGTAGTAGAAATACATCAGTCTGGGAGCTCAGCGACCAGAGTCTGGAGAAGAGCCTGGCACGTTCATTTGTTGCATGGCTCAACTTCTTGCACCGTCATGAGTCATGGTAACCACTAGGCATGTCCGGCGGCAGCGGCTCACATCATGCATCTGCCATTTTAGTGCAGATGTTGCATGAGCTGAATCTTTTAAACATGGCATGTGTCTCAAACCCTGTAATGCAACATGATGTTGAAATTGTAGTATAATCTAACAACATTCCGTTGTACCTCATGGCATTACCCGCTGTACTCGTGACCACACCCCTCACCTGGAACATCTTTGTCAGGGGTTGCTCAGACACTAGAAACGAACAAAAACACTTTGCATATGCCACTTTGTTGTTGTCCGCTTCTGAAATGGGGCGCGGGGCCGATGGCAGGATTGCTATGGTCAATGGGTAACTTATATATATATTTGCATATGCCACTGCATTGTCAACTGAGATTGTGCCGCCATCCATGCAAACCAGTGAGGTCAGAACTTTCTCAGCATCATTGTAAAGCAGCATAAACAACAGGCGGCAATCAGTAAAGCGCAATATGCCAGTCATCTACACTACCACCAGCTGGTTGCCCACGCAGCTGGCCAGATGGCCCTGCCTTGTAAGACACGCAGACGATGGAACTTATGCTGATCAGCTATCGTATGCTACAAACTCAGCAACACACGACACAAGGCCAGAGATAAGCAAGCACAGCTTTGGGGGGGTCGCGGCACATGCTTGGAGCAGCACTTGCAACATGACATTTATGGGTGCTCCTGCGGGCTGCAGCTCTTACACTGCAGCTGATGCACCTCTGTCGTGCAAATGGCAAACTCCAGCTCAATGAACAGCAGCATAGCTCTAGATGCCATACAACTATACCTCAATCGGCTCTGAGCCAACAACCTTGCTTCTGTTTCAACGCCCAAACATTGTCTCCGGCATGCATTAATCACAAACAGCTGCTCACCCTCAACATCTGCAACACTGCTGCTGCTGTCTGCTAGGGCTGCCACCCCAGCGCAAGCAAGTTCATGCTACATGCCATGCGACTCCAGCACACGAAATGCAAGCAGCCCTGGTGCCATACCACATTATGCGCGGGCACTGCTTAATACCTATCCTGTGCGTCACTGCTGTAGGGGCTGATGTAATCAGCATCAGCGCCAAAACCGCTGTTGCCAAACGAGTTGAAGGGGCGGTCAGAGCGACCACGACCGCCGCCACGGCCGCTGCCGCCGCCACCACGATTGCGGTCCCTGCCATACCTGCAGTGCACACAGCCTCAAATCTGGATACTGCTTGCAAGACCCACCGATCTTGACATGCATGCTCTACTTGTGTTCCTATACCCATCTGGTTGCACCCTTGATACAGGTGGAACAGGGGCTGGAGGAACTATATTCTCAAAACGAAACGCGACACCCTGTGTGCGCAATGCAGGTGATGTCAACTGTAAGGAAGTGCGAGTAAGCAAGCAAAGCTGCACCCTCTGGTGTGTATGCAAGCCCCTGCCCCTGTCACGCAGCACGCTGCTCTCCAAAACAGCTACTGCTGCTCTATCCAAAACATGCAGTGCAGCCACAGTCACACACAGCAGCTGCTCACCCTGCTGCTCCAGCACCAAATGTTTCCACATTGTCATAATCACTGGGGCCACGATACTCACGCGGCTCATAGCTGCGGCCACCATCCCTGCAGTGCATGTGTTGAGGCAAATACTGGAAAATAGAAAAAATAGAGAGAATATATCAAGAAAAAATGAAATGAAACAAGGAAATATAAAAGGAGAAGGAATTTAAGATGTACACTCTCAAACACACCTGATTACCCTTGCGCTTCGTGATGATCACGAAGCGCAAGGGTAATCAGGTGTGTTTGAGAGTGTACATCTTAGAGTACACTGTACCTGCACTTGCTGCTGCTGCTGTTGCTGCTGCTGTAGCGGCTGTGTCCGACACATCTGCTGCTAGGGCCTCCTTGTCTAAGAGCAGCAGGTAGGTGGCCCTCTGAATGTTCTGGTAAGCTGGATTTAGGCTAGAAAAGTGGAAGCTGTGAAGAGATGCAGCAGACACCAGCAAGCTGCTGCATGAATGTGATGCCATTTAGCACCACACCAGACAGTCAGGCTCGCCACCTTCCAAGAGACATCTCAGATGAATAAACCGCCACATAAGCAGCTATGCTTGCTGAATTCTTCATAGGCTTTCTGGCGGATGTGCAGACCGCAAACTAGCATGTGTGCTCTCAGGACGGTGCCTTGTGTGCATATCAGCAAGCAGCAGTCACACCATGCACCATCATGGGCGATGAACAGGTGGACAGGGCACTGCACCCTTGTACACCAACACTTTGTATGCACCATGAGAGGATGTGAACCAAGCACAGCAACACCTAACATCGTAAGGACTATGACCACTGCTCCTCAGGCACATGCAGCAACTCAATAACCATTTTGTAGCAACCACTATGTATCTTTGTACAATGTCCCGTGCACAAAGAGAAAATTATTCTTGCACAAAGAGACATACCCCAAACTCAAAGCAACTTTGACCAAGATGCATACCAGCTCACCTGTCATAGTAACCTCCTCCACCGCCCCGCTCCTGGTAACTGCCACTCCTGCGTCCGCCCTCCTCATCTAGAGGGCGCTCCTCATAGTTTGAAAAGCCACGGGAGCCGCCACCACGGCCTGCATGCCACCACGCAGCATGCAGCACACATCAGCGACAGTTTGTTCTGTCGACTGGACTGTTGACTGAGAGCTCAGGCCAGACACCTACCTGTTGGATGCCCGAGCTACCACTGTGAGAGCGGCTGATGCACACAAATGCATCACATAGCTAACGTTAATTGAATCTTTGTGGCAGGTGATCTGTCATGCGAAGGAAGTTCCAGCTCCAGAAAAGGCAGAACCTCTTGCATGCTTACCTCCATAGCCCCGATCAAAGCCACCGCTGCGCCTATCTCCTCCAAACCCTGCGCCATCTCTGCCGCCCCTGCCTCCTTCCCTGAAAGAACCGCCACCCCCCTCCCTGTAACTGCCGCCAACACCTTCCCGGTAGCTTCCCCCATCCCTGGGGCCAGGGCGGCCGTACCCGCCTGCACCACGCTGGTACCCGCCCTCCGGGTTGCGGCCTGCAGCAACAGGCGAGAATTGTTGCAAAACAGCAGCGCTCAGCCGTACGCATGTAGAAGGCAAGTGGGTAATGGACAGTGTGACCCCTTGATGCTGTTGCTGGGCGGCTGCATGTGATACTCATCATTATCACAGTGTCGCCGACTGCATTCGATGAGGCTGGGGGGGTGGGGGGGGGGGGGGGCCCGTGCGAGGCAAGCCCTTGGGTTCGGAAGAGAACCGGTTTGAACTCCAGTCCCTGCCCCCTCCCGTAT
>JABEVS010000231.1:0-64212 GCA_018290735.1 Coelastrella sp. MACC-549 | reverse complement strand
GAGGGGGGAGGAAGGTGTGGGAGGTGTGAGGTGGTTGGGTGCGGTGTGGGAGCGTGGGTGGGGTTGGGGTGAGTGGGGGGGACATGGGAGGTGGGTAGTGGTGGGGGGAGGGGGTGGGGGGAGGGGGGGGGGGGGGGGAGGGGGGGGGGCGACCGGGCGATGCAAGACCTTGGCCACTACAGAGCAAGACAGTTCCAGATTGAAGATGGCGAGCAACAAGCAGCATCAGCTCACCATAGGAAGCGTCGCCACGTGGGTCTCCTGTTCCGTAGCCATTGCCACTGCCCTGAGACTCAAGCTGTTGGCGCCTGCGCTCTGAGGGACGCACATATTCTCCCTTGATAGCTGCCTCCACAGCCAGCTTCTGCAGGTACCAGGCACAGCAGCGCATACACACAAGTATATCACCATGACATTGTTGACAACAGATGTCAATGTGCAGATGACATTCTGGTGGCAGTCGGCAACTTGGCACTGCAATAATACTGCCAAGCCGCACTCCTACCCTTCCTGACGCAATCAGCAACAAGATGACAGCATCGACTGCCAGCGACAGCGGCATGCACAGATTGCTGATGGCAAGCAGGATCCAAAAGATTGCAAAAGTTGATATGCAGGTTACCAAACCGCCCAGGCTTAGCTGCCCCACATACTGACACACCCACACTGCAGCTGCTGTGACACTGTGAATGTTGATTGAGCAGCCAATCACAGCCTGTGCTGGTTGCAGCTCACCCACAACTGCAAGCCTGCTTGAACCATGTTGGGACATGGTAAGCACACTTGCCAGCAGCGTCACATAGACGCTACGCCTGTTCCCTCAGCCCAAACAGCCCTTGGAGGGCTGCGGGCACCGTGAGTAATGCTGCTGGCTGTGCTGATGGAATGACATGGCAGAAGGAGCACTCCTGCTGGGCTGATTAGGTGAACCATCTGTTCATCAACACAGTGAAAAAATTCACAACAGCCCTGCTGGGGCTGATTCAGAGGACATTTTCCCATCAGCTGCTTCAGCCTGACCTCTGCTATCTATCCACTTTGTTTGAATAACCCTTTCATTGCAATTTTCTAAGTATCTTGGCTTACCTCGAAGCCAGCTATGAGCTCATCAAGTTGAGCTTGGCGGGCCTGTAACTCCTCCTTGAGGGGTCCTTGCTGTGCATCATCTTCTTCTGCTGCAAGTAGTTCCTCAATTTCTGCTACTGCTGCCTCTGCAGCACGCTTCTCCTCAAGCTGCTGTGCATTCAGACGCAGCTGCAGGAGAAGCAGGCAGGCACCACGGGTGTTGCTTGTCAGCTGCTGAGTTGTACATTGCATGGCAATAACACACGATAGTTCCAGCAGTTCTGGTGCAAGCTTGATGACGCTTGAGGGGCAGCAGAAGCTGCCAACAGCGGACAGCTGATCAGCACAGCTTGGACACTTGCTGCTGCTGCTGCTGTCGCAGGTTCGTTGCTGCAGACGGCTGATAGCTTCTTTGAATGGTGGCTCAATAATGCTACTGCCTTGGCATCGCACATTTCACACTAAGAGCAAGGAAATGGGTGTTTGACTGGCATAACAAACTTCACTGCTAATGCAGGGCATTGCCGGTGTATATGAAGTTAGCATAAGGTGACTGCTGCTGATGGACATGAAGGGCTCAAGCATGTATTGATGTACAGCTGGCAGTTGTACCTTGGGCTTTTCAGATTTCACTTCCTCCTTGAGGATCTCAGTCTCGCTTTTGCCAGTGCGCGAAGCAAGGATTGCTTCACGAGGTTTGGCATCTCCAAAAGGGTTCTGCGGATTGCGCAAAAGACATATACCGTTGCAAACAGGCTTGCCGGTGAAGCAGTTACTGCTGTAGCTGTGTGCATCCAACGCTGCCACAGTCCCCGGTGCTGCTGCATACGTGCTTGCATACATGGACGTGTCACCATTCTCTTGCTACTGCGCAGAGCAACGGCTTCCTGCAGAGAGCCGCGCTGCAGTGCCGACAAAGGGATCACCTTGCCGCTTGCTGTCCTCTGTATCTCTAGCTGCCTTGCTGCATTCTCGTCACGTGGCTTAAGATTAAGTCTTGGTCGACTTGGTCCGGACTCCTCTGACATGCTAGTTTCGTATCGGAAAAGACCTTTTCTCCAAAACAGCCCCTAGATGTGTCGTTGAAATAGCACGTTGCTACGTGAAAATCAGTTCCTCCCCATCCCATTAACACCTTGCTACGGACGCTGGTGCCGTTCGCATTAGATTTTGCGTGCCAAGCCGCGGTATAGCATGTGGCAGAACCGCGTACGTTTTCCAGCCTGCAAAAGCCTTGGCGGAAGGTCAGATCGTTGCTGAACGAGTAGTGCAACGCACTGCTTGTTTCTCATTCGTTACAGTTCCAGTATGCTCCGCACACTGTCGCACTACGCTGCTAGCTGTAGCACAGGGGTGCAGCAGCAGCTTGTAGCAGGTACAGCTTCTCCTTTGCTTCACTTACTCCTTGGCTTTACTTACTGGCTTATAGCTATTTCTCTCTGTTTGCGTGGCTGCGGCTCCTTCTGTGGCAGTTGGCTGATGAGCCAGCTCAACTCACTTGCAGGTACCTGCTGTACTGTCTCTGGTTCTACAAGCAGTTTCCAACCGGAGGAGTTCGCGCAATGGCTAGGAAAACGATGGTGAGGAATGTCAGGCAGGCCCGTCGGGGACGTAATCGCTCGTTTATGGCCCCGCTGCGTCCATGGCATCAGTTTTCATCTTCAACTGCTGTTCTTCAGCAAGATGTTGACAGAAGCTAGCTGCCTGTTTCTCCACAGCAGTTTTGGTCTGATTACGTCAGAAATTGGCAAAAATTTGCTTTGCAGCTGTGCCCTGCCTGACTGCCTATGCTGGTTCACCCTCCACACGCAGGGCTACCAAGAAGCAGGGAGGTTCAACAAAGAACAAAAGGGACTCATTGCCTAAGTACCTGGGTACCAAGATGTCAGATGGGCAACTAGCATTTCCTGGGCAAGTACTTGTGAAGCAGCGAGGAACAAAGTTTCACCCGGGGCACAATGTTGGCGTGGTAAGTTTGGTGTTTGGACGACTCGGCCCTATAAGACAGCATTGAGTGGCTGTACATAGCATGTCAGTGTGATCTGTGTTACTGGCCATGCATTAGGTACTAAGACAAGCACATGCAACAAGTGTTGCAGCTGTATGCTGAAATGCGGTCCACAACAACAGCGATATTAACAGCATCATCAGCAGCAGCAGCGTTGTTGCCTGGTCACCTTTCTTCCCTTCTGGATAGGAAGTTGATGGCAGAGTCAGGGCTAGTGCTCACAGTTCCACATGTGCAGCTAACATTTCTAAGGCAACCTGGTTTCAGCAACACTTGAACATGCAGCATCCATCATGCCAGTACCTTCTATCATGGGCTATTGCACCCTACCACCTGAGGGCGCAGTGCCATGCAGGCCACAGGTGCCATGAAGTATCTTTTGACACTTGAGGCATCCGGCTGTTGTATTGTTGAACACTGCAGGGCACAGACTTCACACTGTACAGCAAGACAGTTGGGTATGTGAACTTCCGGCAAGAGACAGTCATCTTACCAGGCAGGGCAGCATCAGCAGCAAAACAGCGAAAGTACATAGACATCTTGCCAATCAACAATGACTGGAGCCGGGGGTACCAGAAGAAAGTGGACCAGATGGTTGCACGCAGGAATCAGATACGGCAAGATACACTAGGTCTAGCAGCAAAATTTGGAAAGTTATGAGGGCCATCTTGGCTGACATGGTTTTGTGTTTCTGTAATATCTTCTGAAGTCACAACCTGGCCAGACCAGTGGCCTGGGGAGTTATCAGGTCCTAGCCTAACCCACTGCACGATCTGGTCCTGGGCCAACACCTTAGACTCTACTAAGGCCCCTAGCAGCTTCAATATATTGTACGCTGTATAGATCACTTCATGTCCTGCCCTACGTACAGCAGTACGTACTGCAGTAGTACTGCTGCAGCGAGTTGCAGGTACACTTGTACCAGATCCGAAGCTGCGCTAACATTCTGGACACACATCTGCATTGGCATCTTAGTCTGTTGTTCCGGCTCCTGCCCTTGGAAATCCCCGTTCCGCCCTTCACAGCACACACTTTCACACCATTCGTCGGGTTAACTCAGAGGACCGACCGGTTGTTGAGCAGGTTGGCGTCCGCTGTGCTGCTGTGTAGACACAAACCCATCAAGGTGCTATAACAAGATTATTTTGTGGCAGCTGAATGTCGAACTGTAGCAAGGTTCCGCCATACTGCCGTGCCAGTTTTCTGTGAGTTGCCACACGATCGTGAAGCAGACATCTACATCAGGAGAATGAACCTGCATATTCAAAGCGGCAGCCAGCTGTCTTCGTGTAGAAATAGTCCGCTTCTTCCTGCGCGATGTCCACGCAAGCATCCCTGTCTTGTGGTATCTGCGGCCAAAAGCAAAGCATGCACTGTATCGGTAGACCCTCTGGAGCCCACGTAAGCCTTGTAAATCACTGTAGCTATAGCTGACCCTGCAGGTACTGCTGCTATTGAGGTGGTAGTGGCGTTTGCTGCAGGCCCATGATATGCAACGGGCCCACATGTAGAATTCCTGTCACAATCATAGCTTTGGGTGCGATAGGAGCAACCTATTGGTTCAAGCGACAAGCCCAGGGCCCCAGCAAAAAGCTCCCAGAGCCTTGGCCACAAGTAAGCACACAGTTGCAGCTGCAGCTGGTTGCCTGCAGAGGGGCAAGTCTTAGGATACCGCTACCACAGCCCTTTTGTCTTGCAGACTGATCGACTTGCTTTGCTGTCGTTAGCATCTACGTAGTTGTACCAGATCACAATGAGTTGGTTAGCACCTGTGCGGATGCAGATTCCACTTCCTGATGTTGACCCTGAAGGCTATAAAAAGGCATTAGCTCGCACGCGACAAGCACAGGATGTTGCTAGAGCGGTAACTTTCATGCATAATGGAGAACCAGCCAGGTGGGTAACAAGCAGCCATCTCATGCTCAGCACCGCCAGCTGTTAGCTGAAGATGACAGCTCACGTTGCAGAATGAAATTCAGCAGTTGATGGCTGCATGCGGAGAAAAGAACGCCAAGCAACAACCCAGTAGCAGTGTTTAGCATTCATGGGTGCAAACCCAGTAGCTGCATACAGCAGGCATAAGCGTGACAGTGCTGCACAAAAAATATATCTTTCAGTTGCAGGCGCACTGCTGTAGCACAAGAACAAACATTCCAATATACTTCACTGGCAGCTCTTTGCTGAACCACACGCATGAAATGAAGGCAGGGTTCAGGCTCTGTACAGTGAGTCATGTGATGCAGCTGCTGTCTGACATCTGGGTGCCTGCCGCATCCCACCACTGCCCTCCTGCTGCAGAGCTATGGTAGAGCTGCATAGAGCTCTGGAAGAGAACGAAGTATGTCGCTCGCCACTGCTAGATGGGCACCATGACAAAAGCGAGGTAGGCATACGTCCTGATAACACTCAGCATATGCACAGTGAACAGCAGCAGGTTGGCCTCATCCACCAGCATCAGTAGGTGCAAGACAGCACAGGACCACGCTACTGCAGCTGAAGTATGCTTCTAACTGCATGCAACGTTGCAATGCAGTGAGAGAATCTACTAGGCTTTGTACATCACAGCCCAGTCAGCAACACAGGCTTTGGAATGTTGTACACAACCTGAGCTGGCTTCCTGTCTCCCAGACCCAGCATGCCAGCTCAGGTTGTGTACCACATATAAAGCCCATATTGCAACAGGCTGTTGCTGGGCTGCCCTGATCTGTTGCTTCATATTCTCTGCTGCAACGCCTCCTGCAGTTGGTGGCTCTCTACAAGCTGCACATCCAGAACTCAGAGTGTCCGCCCAGCTACCCCCTGCTGTTGCAGCTGCGCCTGCTGCTGGGGCTGCAGTTTGATGAAGCAGAGCAGATTGAGTCTGAAGTCCTGAAGGAGGCCGAAGCCTTCAGCATATAGCTCAACAACCAGCAGCAAGTACACAGTCGCAACAGACTCTCCTAGGGCCACAAGCTGAGGGCTGTTTGCCAGTGTCAACGACTTATGAAAGGGCTGTAGTCACAAATTCCCTGGCCAGCAGTAGCAATCAGGCGTCCAGTGCTGTTGTTTCACCAACAAGCAGGTGCAGTCATTGTGTGTTGGCAATGTGTGTGAGGTCCACAATTGAAGTGGGCCGCTCAGCTGCAAGTTGCGGCCATTGCGAAAGTGGACGTCAACTTTGGCAGGCCCTTTTTTTGTACATGCCTGCTACAGGAGCAGGAGCAGCCCTTGCTCCAGCCGGTTCAGCAGCCATCGGAGCTCTGTTCTGTAGTGGGTCCCATGTGCTCACTGATGCAGCAACAAGTGCTGATTGAGCTACTCCCTGCTAGTGTGCAGCACAGCAGGGTGCCAGTATCATCAACAATTACATGCCCTTTGATGTGGCTGCATGGCTGGTGGTGTTGCTGTTGCTGCGACCAGTGTTGTGTGGTCAATGAATGGTCGTCTGATTTGCAGCCTACTGCTGTGTGGGAGGGCAGGCACATGGGGGTGGACAGGTAACCTGGGCCTTTTGGTGCATCCAGATTTCTTTGGCAGTAGCGTGGATGTGCTCGATTGTCTGCTTCTCTGGAGCACCTTGCTGCTGCAGCATTAGCAGGGGAGCATGTTGAAGTATGCTGTGGGAAGGCTGCTGCAAACTCATGCAGCATGATGTATCAAAAAGGTGGGCTATGGACAGGTTAGATGCTATCTGCTCCGTTGATATGTGCTGTGTGTTGCGGAAGTAGGAAACAACCAACCATCACTTTTGTTAGTCGCCTTTGCCTATGAACTGCTGTGTGGTCAGGTGTGCGGCTCATGCCCCTCTGTTGTGTGCCTGTTGAACCTGTCACAAACCTCACATGCAGTTAATTGCTATGCATACCTGTGCAGTCTGCCTGGCTGATGTACTGACAGTGAGTAAGACAGTCAGCAGCAAGGCACCCTGATACAGCACATCAGCAACAACTGTGGTGATGGGCTGGTCTGTTGCTGCGTAGTTTTGGCTTTATGTTCAGGTCGTGGCTCTCATAAACATTCTTATAATCATTGAATTGCTCGAATAGTGAGGCATAAGCAGCCGATATTGTGTCTAGGGTGCAGCTGCAGCAGATCAGCAGGACACCCGCAGCATCACAATATTGCTGTTGCAACATCTGCTGCGTCACTGCTGGTGCATCATTGTCAAAGATATGTCAAAGTTGGCACCCACCATATTGTGTCGTGGCCTCCCTGGGCTTGTTGTGTGTGGTGTGGCAATGGTAATGTATAAATGGCTGCCTGGCTCAATGTCCTCCACATGGATTCCCCTGACTTTTCCGAAGATTGAGCAGGTCAATATGCTCGAGCACGTTCTATCACCTGCTGTTGAGTTGAATAATTTCAGGGTAAATCATCTGGTTGGCGGGGCTACACCTTGCTCTTGGGGTGACAGATTCAACTTGCATAGCAGCAGGACCTTCCACAGGGTTCAGCACTGCTGGCAGTGCCCTGTTGTGTCTATCTATGGTGGTGTGCCCTACAGGAAATTCGTCATACTACACAAGTAACATTTGTGTAGCTTCTTCCCTGCTGACACATACGCAACAAGGCCTTGCCGCTGCACGCCCATCTGGTGTCGCCAACCGTCTGCTTTCCCAAGCAGCTGATTGCAAGCAAAAATGGCTGAGAAGAAGCTAGTTGTGGAGGTTACCTCCTGTAACGTGAAGAAGTTGGACCTGAAGGTAGCCGGCACGATCAGGATATGCTTGTTGTCGATCCACAATCGAGCGCAGAGGCGTCGCGGGTGTTGAGGCAGTGTCTTGCACTGCACCCCAGTGGCAACTATCTGGTAGATTAACCTCCATTGTTACCAATGACAGGCATATAACATCACCAAGCAGCGCAGCTATGTAGTAGTCAAGGTCGGCGACCAAGAGAAGCAGACTTCCGTCGGCATTGGTAAGCACCGATCAAGTTCAGGGAGGAATATGCTCGTCTATCGTCTGTGCACCCGACGCAGTGACAATGTGGCATGCTGATCTCAACTGAAGGCTACAGCAGTAGCAGTCCGTTGCAGTATTCACCATTTCACACCTTCAATGGTCTAATCAACCAGCAGCTGTCTCCAACCCAGCCAAATCGATGTTTTAGAATCATATCAGTGACATCAATCTCATCAGCTGGTGAGTTGGCTTGTGCCAGAGTTTACATCCAGTGCTGACCTCCTGCAGGTCTCGACCCCACTTGGGAGGAGACCTTTGAGTTCGATGTAGCAGACGAGAACACAACAAAGTGCTTCGTCAAATTCATGATGGGTGCAGAGGGCGAGGAGAAGCGCATTGGCGATGAGTGTAAGTGTCCTAGCAACAGGACCCGAAGCAACAGACTCTGCACACTTGTATACTGCTCCAACACACATGGCCGACGGTTGCAAACTCAGTGCGGCAGGCAACAGCAGCAGCATGGCAATAGCAGCAGCATGGCAGCATTTTTCCTTTGATACTCACAGCATGCAGCATTGCAGTGTCCCATCACAATCACCATCTGATGCATTCTGCCCTTCTCCACATGTCTCCAACCTCCTGTGTTTGGGCAGCGCACCACAGGTGGCTGTTCACCTCGGGGCTATACGCTGCAGCTAGTGCAGTCTGAAAGCTGCCAGCTTAGAAAGACAATCGGCTTGCTAGGAGCTGCACCTGACGCAGTGTTCAGGGCCCTCCCCTTGTGACACAACAGATCACGCTGCGCCGCTCATTTCACATTTCCCAATCATACTCCCTTGGCATCATGCAGTTCGCCAGTTACATCCTTTTATTTGCTGTATGCTGCTGGCCCACAGGCGAGTACTTGCTGAATGTGCTAGTAGCCGACAAGCCCACATACAAGGGCTTGATTGTACCAGGTGGCAAGGTGGACATGATGTTCACTGCTAGGGGCTTTGGAAAGGAAGATGGTAAGTAGCACATGTACATACTGCTCAGTAAGCGGTCTGCGTTTAATTGCTGCTGCACACAGTCTGTACTTACAGGAAAAACGTTGCAGACTCAGCACAATCACCAGCAAACCTACTGCTGCAGATGCACTGCAGTGCTGAGGCTGTAGTGCAGGCTCCACCTACAGCTGCTTGCAGGAACTTTAGCTTAAGTACAGGCAAGAACACATCATCTAGCTGTTCTGCCTCTTGAATAAAGACAGCAACAATCTGATATGCAATGGCAATGCACTGAGATGCTTTGGGGCGTCACTCAGCTGCATTGCTTGTGCCTGCCTCAGCTGATCTCAAGTTTGCCAGTCCCCCTACACCACAGTGTTACCTGTAAACAAGACGGTGTAACACATGCAGCAAATTGCTTGTCTTTAATCAGCAAATAAGAATTTTTTGTTCCTGCTGTAGTTCCTGTGGACCCCACTGCATTCCTGGACCTGATGGAGGGCGGTGAGATGATGATGGACGATGATGACGAGGACGAGCAGTAGATTGGGTGCAGCTAGCCTGCTGTGCACACATGGTTTGAGACCTGAACTGATAGGTTGGTCGGTGTTGGTATCTAAGGGCTGTCATGGTGGCCCCTGCAGCAGCCAATCTGATAACTGCAGCATTGCAACCCGGAAACCTTCTGTCATAGCCAGGATGGTGCATCAGTCGGGTGCTGGTGGCTAAGGCCCAGTCGGTAGTTGGGACAGATGGCATGATATCATGCGACAGCAGTCAGCCTGATGTGGTTACATCAGCAGCAGTCACGAGACCCATTGATCAAGGTTGAGTGTGCAGCAGCTCAGGACAGCATCAACAAGCATGCATCTGTCTGTCAGGTGACTTCCATAACAGGCCGGCCTGGGCCTAGACGCCCATCATGCATGTACTCTGTGTTGTTTCATTTGTGAGTACTGCTCATGCTGATAGCCGGAGCAATATATCAATCCAGCATTGAGCGTCATCAACTTTGCAATGCGGTTTTGTGTATTGGCTCTGGAGCCTCCTGAGCCTGTGTTATGGCATACTGGATACTCTTGCAAGTGCATGCTAGCTAGCGCTACAGCATTGAGGGTCATGTGATGGCAGGATTGCTATGGTCAATGGGTAACTTATATATATATATATATGAGGGTCATGTGGCACGCAGTATCTTTTGCCTCTGTCCGAAAACACCTTACAAGCCGCTTCATGCCATGACCTTAGTAAGGTCAGCTTCAGGCTGAACTTCAGCCAGTGCTCGCACAGCCCCTGACATCCAATTTGTATGGGATATGAGCGACTCTGTTGGCTCCTCCAGGATGCCCATTTGGGGCCAAGTTGTACAGTGTGGGATGCCATCCATAGAATGGCTGGAAGGCAGTCAGTTCTTGAGCACCTACTAGGCAAGTTACCAACGGTGGGTAACTTGTTTAGTAGGTGCTTAGGAAAGAAGGTAGTCACTGTGTATGCCAAGTGCATTCAAATGATTGATCAAATGATATCTGAAAATCCTAGTCTGAGGGTACTAACTGCAGCTCACTAATCGGATGATCAAATGCTTCAACACCAGGAAGACAACATTGTTGGTTAACCAACTATCAGTGAGTGCCAAGCAACTTGATCAGCCCCAAAGTCAGTCGGCTTGATATCCAATCTGTCAAACACATTCCTTGGTGTAGAAGCATCCACACTAGTCAGCTCTATCAAACTTTATGAAAAAGGCTGCAGCAGCAGCATACTCTAGTGCTAGCATTCTGTGGCTCAGGTTGCATTTCAGGTGAACAAAATTTGGACCACTTGCAATCATGGCATCACCAGTCATAGTTGGAGTGACTGTTGACAAAAACGCTGCATATATGATGCTTCGGCACGGATTGTATTAATGCAATATTGCATACATTGCACAACAAGGCGAGTGACAAGGTGCACTTGTGTCTGCTTGCGCTCACTCCCTCTGGCGGTAGAGCCATTGGACCTGGTGCCAAGATTGCCAACAGAAACTCCAACCAATATAGACCAAGCACAAGGCCTGTACGTGGACACTTGTGATGCTGTTGTGTGGGTTTTTCCCCGCAATATACTGCTGTAGACCCACGTCTAGCGAGGATATGAATTATTGGACAGTGCAGTCTGACCACGGTGCTACGGCAATACAGCAACATTGACACTTTCTGCATCAAACAGAGCAGTAAACTTTTTTGATGGTCTGGGTCACTGTACTAGCCTGCCAGCAGTGCTGCGCTGCCAATCAATATACCACACCAGCTGGTCACAAGATGCAATTGACATTGACTGCGTAAGCATGCGCTTACCCATCACGAGCTCAACCAACAGATCACTCTGCGGAACCTCTGAACCTCACACTGCAACAGTTGAAGACTTCTGATCACCACTTACAGCTAATGGTTGCTCCTCCCCTGCTGGCTGCTGCTGCTGCTCTTTCGCCTGCTGTTGCACTGCCCCCAGCTTATAGAAGTATCCGTATAGCTCCCAGTGGCTCAGGCAGAAGGCCCAAGGATTTGTGTGGCTCTGTGTGGGGCCCAGCAGCAGCAGCCTGAAGGCCCTGAATGGCATAGCCGCAGCAGGACCAGTGACCGGCCAGCTGCCGTACTGCCCTGGCAGGCGTATGGTGGTGTCGCTGATGTGGCGCTTCAGATTCAGCCAGTGATGAAGGTCAGCTGAGCCCTGAGCAGTCAAGTAAAAGGTGATTGTGGCGAGGAATGCTGGTAACTATCAGCCAATTGTGGTGTTGCCTGCAGCCTTGTCAGTGGGCTCACTATTCAGTTCAAAAATTTGCTAGCGTCCTTTGCATTACTCAAACAGCACAGACCAGCTGGAAGCTACCCAGCAGAACATGGTTGCGGCATCTGCATAAGAGATGTATATCTGCTGTCAGAGTGCAAGCTACTCGTTAACAATAGATTGCAGCTCAAAACCTGGAAAGGTGAAATTCTCTCAGGGTGGCTCTCATTTGCTGCTTTCATCTGCTGCTCAGCAGAGACCGCAGAGGACAACCAACGATCACGGAGCTCACCAAATGACAGTACGACAAGGGTCTCACCTGCAGTACCCAACTGCGCACAAACCCATCTTGTGAGCCGTCATGCCTGATGGTGTAGAAGTTGCACAGCAGCCGGTGCTGAGGGCCCAGGTCCAGCTGCCACCAGGTACTAGGTACAACACTGTCACCACCAGCGACATCACCACAACCACCAGCAGCAGCAGCAGCGACAGGAGTGCTGGCTTGGCTGGCACCAGCTGCTGCTGCTGCTGTCTGTCTGATGTATCGTGGTCCTGCAAAAGATGTATTGAGGAACTGGCCGGACACAAGAGCCTGCAACACAAGCGCAGCACACAACTGCAACTGACGGTCTTATGACCCAAAGTGCATGTTTTCCCCATACACCAAAGCCTGCTATCCAGCAAAGTATGTCTGAGGACTGCTGGACAGACAGCAAGCACCACAAGTACTGTCTGCTCTTACATCCAGGAAGCTGTCAGCAACATGGTGTGACTATAGTATGCTAAGCATTGGATGTGCTGCAAGCTGCTGCACACTACAAGTCATCCCACCACTAGTATAGTCCACCACTAGTATGATCCAATCAGTCACCTTAGGGTCTGTGTATCTTGATGGTGGGCTGCTGGCCTTGATGTCAATAACCTTGGACAGCACAGGGTTGACCCACTGCTTTGTGCCGTAGTCTGTGGCAATGTGGAAGATGACCCCATTCCTGTCACTGTCACAGACATACATCAACTCCTTGCAGGAGGGAGCCAGGCGCCTGCGGTACCTCTTCCAACCAGGACCCCTTGACCTGCTGCTGCTGCTGCTGCAGCTGAGTGGCCCAGCAGCTGCTGCTGCTGCTGATGCTGCAGTCGCCCCCACTGAAGGTTGGTTGCCACAGCTACTAGCGTCCTGCGCACCTCTGCTGTCTGCTTGCACAGTTGCAGACAGGCAGGAGTCTCTGCTGCTGTCAGGGAGCAGCAGGCTGCTGTCCAGGGAGATGGCACGCTTCTGTTGCATGCAGCTCATAGTGCTGTTTGAACTGCTGTCGCCCTTGCCAGCAGCAGCACTGTGGGCTGCTGGTCCTGAGCCCAGAGCGCCTGCTGGCCGCACCAACCGGCGCTGCTCAAATGTGTATGGGCCTGTCTCGGGCGACATGCTGCCATTGCACTCTCTGAGGTGCTGTAAGTCCTCCTGCATGCACTGCTGCACCAAGGGGCACTGCTGCGTGAACGGGTGCTGCAAAACCGACTGCAGGAAAAACAAAGGCAGTAGTGACAGCTGCTGAGTGAGAGCACTGCTGTATAGGCTGATGCAGCAGCAGCACGTGACAATGAGCCCATTCTGGCTGCGAGGCCCTTGGGCAAAGCGCTGGATGTGGGTAGAACTGACAGCTGTATATGAGACATGCAAGTTCAAACACAGACGATGGCAATGTAACATGGATTTTATTCTTGCCAACAACCAGGACGGCAACCTGCATGTTTGCTGCCCAGCCTCTCTGCATACAGAGACACTCACTGCAGATGCCAGCGCTGCAGACCAACAGTCTTAACCACTAAACGCAGCAGAACCTCTGGCAGCTGCTAGCATTGATATGTTGGGTTGTTTTCAGACAGTAGTAGAAATGTAATAAACCATCATTGCTGTGTGCCCACCTGCCTGTCAACATCACTCATGAATACAAAGCGCACCAGCTGCAGCAGGTCAGCCACATCACTGATGGGACGTGACAGGTCACTTTGTGGTGCTGCTGGTGAGCAGGATTCTGACATCTGCTGTGGTTGTTGCAGTTGTTGCTGGCTGCAGCTCCTGGTGCTGGGACAGGTCTGGCAACCGCTGTGCTGTGCTGCTGCTGCACCTGACCCAAACTGACACCAAGCAGCCACTGCATTGAATATTGACAGCTCAGGTACATCCTGCAGCAACACAATCAGCAGCTTGTTAACAGTAGTCAGGTGCATACTGCTGCTTCAATGCTGTAAGTCATGCACATGTCACATGTTGCCGCCAAGGAGGGGTCTCTCCACTTCTGTCTCTGCAGGTTGGCTCTGAGCATACTGATATGGGGCATGGGGCTGGGGCTTGATGTTGGTCATTATCAGGTAAGGCGCAATGCGCCATCTCACGTAAGTAGCTGTCACACCCGTTGATGACATGTTGAGTTCCTCCATATCAAGACAGGTAATGCAGTGCTTATACGATTACTGGGGTGCTGAGCTGCATGCTGCCACACTGCAGGACATCACTGTAGCTCTGACACACAATTGATGAATGAAAGTTGTGGCCAAGGCGAGCAGCAGATTATTGACCCCTCTTACCAGCAATGGCTCTTGCAGTATATCAGCCAAGACATCTACAGACAGTCCAGCCACCTCATCAAGATGCTGCTGCACCAGCAAGTTGAACCAGCTGCCGGCAAATTGCACAGTTGCTTCATACAGCGGCTGGGTGCGTGGCAACAGCAGTTCTGACAGATGCAGGACGTGGAAGAGCGATGAGGGTGCCAGGGTGCTCTGCAATGAGTCCTGCACCAACTGAAGGAGGGGCGGAACAGGGTGGTACTGCCCCTGCTGTTCACTGAAGGGACTAGGCTTTGCCTGCTGGCCAGTAACCAGCCCTGCTTGTGTGCCCAGCTGCTGCAGACTGTTGCCTTGCTCCTGCTGAGGCAAAGTAGTGAGCTGTGCATCCTGCTGCAAGCGCTGCACCCGCTGGTGTAGTTCAGCAGCTGGTATGGCTGGCAATAACTGTACGTTTCTATAGCTGATGTGCTTGTCCCAACAGCTGAGTCCGATGTGGCGAATGTTTGGGATTGCAGGGTCTGGGTCTCGCCACTGGAAAGTGATTGAGGAACCAATGGGCCCAGTTCCTACTGATATGACACCGGGTGTGTAGTTGATCCAGATTGATGTGAAGCTCTGAGGGTCAACTACGCATCCGGGAAGGCCAGCTGCCTGCGCACAGCGTCGGCAATTATTTAATTTAGATTTGGCTTGCGTTTGTCACGTGCTGCCTGGCCTCTTGGGTAATGTCTGCTGCAGCAACATCTGTTGGCTGTATGCGGCAGTGCCTACATACTGCTGTCCTGCTCCGCTAATATCCTGTTCTAATCTACAGATGAAGCCGATGTGCATTACTCACAGAAGCTTTCTCCTCGCCGTTCTTCTCAATCTTCAGCTTGCTGTTGCGGTGACTGCCCAGTATCACAGTGTAGTTCTCCTCCACTGCCAAATGCTCCCCACCAGCAGGCCCCTGCTGCCTCTGCAAATGCTGCCATCGTTTCGCACCAGGGAAAGGTTTCAAGATGATGGTCACATCGTTTTCACCTATAACGTTGCGTTGCATCAAATCAGTAGGTGGGAAGTACGATTCCATATGGCCCATGCGCCCTGATACCACGTGATACGAGTCGTATCTGGACGTAAAGGCGGCTTCACTGGAATTAGGCACGGACCTTTGCACTCGAGCTGCAAACAGCAAGCTCCATCCAGTTGGTAGTCGCGCAACGACAACCATGCGCATTCGAAAGGAGGAACAATCAAGGCATTACTAGCCACCCGCAGCATCCTCTCGTCATGCTGTTGCAGTTGCTGCCAAACGGTTGATGTTGCCTGTTTTCCAACTGTAGTTGCCTGCTGGCAGATTCATGTACAGACCAGGGTATCAAATGCTTGAGAAGTCAGCACTGTTCAGCACACTGCCAAAGAACATTCACGTTGCAGTCCAAAAGGCAGGTACAGTAGCTGTGTGTCATCTGATGACAGCAGCAGCCACAACAAAGGATGTTATGACCATGTTACAGGTGACCTGTGCGGCTGCCAGCAAAGTGCATCAGCGAGAGCCAGTGCCTGGTATCTAAATCTGTGGGAGTTGTGTAGGAATTTAGGAGGAACTGTGTCGTGGCAGTTCCTGGGGCAGGATCTGTGTCATACAACATTACCCTAGAAGGGTTCCAGGCCGGCCTGGATCGTAGGATCAGGGTGGCACCCCATGCCATGGGGAACAGCGTTCCATAGCCTAGGAGCGCAAAGAGCGCAACAGCTTACAGACTCATGTGCTGCAGAGCACTCTTCACTTGCTTCACTAGTCCTCTGATGCCCTTCCGGCTCATAGTATCCTTCGCATCCCTTGTCAAGCCTGGCTCAGTCTTCTGCCTGCTCCCATTGCCAATGGGAGTCCCACCCTTCAACTTGGAAACCAACATGAGCTTCTCAAAACCCCTGCCAGTGCGACGTACACCAAGTAGTGACTGGCCATGGGCAACCAGGTGATCATCCCTATTTGCACTGCAAAGCATGGCGTGCTCAGTGTCGGCTCCATCTACCACTGCCAGAGCCTCTAGTGCCTTTGCTGCAGCTTCCTGCACTGCACAGTTCTTGCTGCCAGTCAACGCTTCCAATGCTTCCAACACACCAGGGGTACCACTGACATTTGCTGCAATTGCTGTGTCTGATTCAGCCAATACAGCCACTAAAGCTGCTGCCTGCGCCTGAACTCTTTCATCTGTGCTGTTAAGCAGTGCAGGTACCTGAGCCCAACAGCCTGGCAGTGCTGCTCCTGCCTCCCTGATGCTGAAATAAGCACTAGCCTCTGATGATGCCATCAAAAGTGTAGGCAACACTGCTTGCAGGAATGCAGCTGAAGCTATTTGCACTTCAGGGTTGCTGCTGGACAACAGGTCTGCAGCCTGGCTGGCAATACCTGGTGATGCAGCAACAGCAGCCTGAACTGCTTCGACTTGCTGGCACAGACACTGCAGCAACCCAGCGGCAGCATCCTGCACTGCTTGGATGCTACTGTCGAGCAACTTGATGAGTGAATCGAAAACTTGTGGTATTGAAGCTATGATAATCTTGCTTGCAGGATCATCAGCTGCAAGACTCCACGCTGTTAGGGCTGCCAGCATCTGTGCTGGTCCATTATCACCTGACAATATGGCCACCAACTGATTTAAGACACCTTGAACAGCTGCAGCTGCAGCCTGATTGGCAGAGCTGCTGCTGATGAGTTCATACAATGCCCTTACAACATGAGCTTGCACATCTTCCATTGGACTGTCAAGGAGTGCAACTAGCTGGTCAAACACCCCGGGAACTGCTGAGATAGCTGCTTTACTGGCTGCATTATCTGATGCAAGGGCCCACAGTGCACATGCTGCACTCTGCTGGACCGAGTCTGTGCTGCTGCTGAGCAGACCGACCAGTTGATCAAGGGCTCCTGGAACTGCTGTTGCAGCTGCCTGGTGCTCAAAATGGTTGCAAGCTAGAATGGCAATCATCAATGCCGCATGCTGCTGTATGAGGGGGTCTGCTTTCCTCAGAAGGGATGACAGGTTACTAAATGTGCATGGAACTGCAGCAACTGCTGCATGATGCTCAGTACTGTCCTGTGTCAGGGCGATTAACAGCGTCAACGAGCTCAGCTGCATGGCATCAGTGTGAGAGCTGCTGCTGCTGCTGCTGCTGCTGCTGAGCAAGGACACTAGAATTTCCAATACTGTAGGCACAGCAGCAACCAAAGCTGCTTGGTTGGCTGCATTGCCAGACACCAGTTGCCCCAGGGTGCACAATGCAGCATCCTGCACCCCCCCTTCACTGCTGCTGCTGCTGATTAGTGCCGCCAGTTTACTGAAGATGCCAGGAGCAGCAGCCACAGCGGCTGCCTGATTTGACTGGGAATCAGACACTATGGATCCAAGAGCGATTGCAGCCTGCTGCTGCACAGCTTCACTGCTGCTGCTGAGCAGCAGTGAAAGCTGGCTGAAGACACCAGCCACAGCAGACACAGCTGACTGTGTTTCTATGTTTTGAGCAGTCAGGTGACCTATGGCTGATGCTGCAACCTCCTGTATTCCTTCACTGCTGCTGCACAGCATTGCTGCCAAGCGATTAATCACACCCGGCTGAGAGGCTACTGTTGTTTGATACTCAGGCTGACCACAGACCAGGCTTCCTAGTGCCAGCACTGCCACCTCCTGTAAACCTTCATCATCATCAGACCCCATCAGTGTGATCAGCTCCTCAAAAACCTTGGACTGAGCAGCGATCTGAGCCTGATTCTGAGGACAGATCGCTGCTAATACGCCCAATGCACCTGCTGCTGCATATTGCATGCGTCCTACGCCACTGCCCAACATACTCACCAACCTGGAGAACACCCCGGGCACAACGGCAGTAGCCGCTGGGGTGACTAGGCCCATCTGTGCCAGGTCAGCGACCACTGCAGCTGCCACCGTGAGCAGTTCTTCCTCATCTTTGAATTCAGGGGTTGCCAGTTTCTGCAGCATGCTGGATGCAACTGATTGACCGAATGCTGGGTCGTCAGTTGCTTGATTGATGAGTTGGCACATTGCCCTGGCTTGCGCGTCTGGATCTGGATTGATTAGCTCAGACTCCAGGCGATCCATTTTCTGACTGCTGCTGTTGCTGCTGCTCGGCAGGCTGCTTCTTCTTGCAGCCGCTGCAATGGTTGGATGTGCTTCATCCCTGGCCCCTCCAACAGCTAAACTGCAGCTGCCAGGCATGGCAGGGCCTGTAACCGTCATAGCTGGGTCGTCAAAGTTGATGCTCAGCTGTTCAGCATCAAGACTCACTGTGCTGCTGTGCTGCTGTCTTGCAGCAGCAACAGATATTGCACTGTGTGTTGCCAGGTCCGACATGAGGGAGAGTTGCCTGCTGAACTGTCTTCTGATGCAAGGTACTGGCACACTCTGGTTGGCTTGAATGCCGCCTGTTCCTCTGCTGCCGCGATGTGCGCTGTACCTCATACTGCCAAATTGCACAAGCCTTGGCATGGCATGGCATGGCTGCAGGCTGTACTTCTGTTGAAAGCTGTACTGCTTGGGGATGCTGTACTGCCGCTGCTGTGTGTATAGCATGTGTAGCCAGTCTCTGGCTGCTCCTGAAGGCTCAGAGCCTACTGCTGCTGTGGGTGGTGGTTGTGAGCGGCCAGTTGCAGGCTGCACAAGGACAACAGGGACAGTACAAGCATTGTGTTGTTGGCAACAATAAAACTGTTATGCCTCTCAACATCACAAGACCAGAGCAGAAAACCTCGTCATGGAATAATTCCATTGCATGCTGTGGGTGAAGCCTTCGTGGCTGCTTGAAGTCTGACTCACAAACAACGTTCAGCAGTCAGGTGTCAGTCTGACAAGCAGTCCTACAGTATACTGTATACTACGTAGTCTGAGATACTTAATGCATTGTATCATAGTGTGCCTTGGTCCAAGCTGGTTCAGTGAGCTCTGCAGGATTCCCCGCTGAGCTCTTGCAATTGGGCCCACAGCTACTAGTACTAAGCTAGTAGTACTATCTCAGATATCATAGAGTATATATATATATATATATATATATATATATATATACTACGATGCATATATGATGCCAACACCCACCGTGCATGGTGCTGTAGCTTACACATGCTACACTGTCTCTTGATCACAACTCATAAGAGAGTCTGTTCACCTACCATGGACCAACTTGGAGAGAGAGTCTTGCTTCTCAGGACAGCAGCAGAGGTCCCTGCTTCACAAACACGTCCTGGTGCTGCTGCCTCAGGACAGGCGAAAGGGCTGTCTGCTGCTACAGCAGCTGCAGCATCCACCGACTGATCATCTTCAATGGAGATGTTATTCTTCATGTCATGAAGAAGCCTGGTCAGCTTTGCATGTGCATCTTGGAGGATTTTTCCTGGCGTGAGCTGCAGTATTGTACTAGTATTGCTGCTGCCGAAACAGAGGCATCACCATATAAGGAAGCAATACTGCTGAATGCCAACCTCATGAGAAGAACTTCTTATCTTTGTCTCTCAAGTGGTCCTAGGTGAACTAACCCCAAGTGGTCCGCCGCCATTCACCTGGATGGCTGCATTTATCTGCTGCGCATTGAACGCAGCGACGTCTGGAACACAGCCTGGCATTGCCGTGACAAATACCGTCTCGATCTAGCTTATTGGCTGTTTCTGATAAGCTTAAGTGTTTCGAGGCTTTATACCGCTGTATGCGGGTGTCCTAGGACAGGCCTGTCCACAATTACGGGCAAGCTTGTCTTAAGGCTCCAAGTTGCGCGCCAAGTGCGTACTCTATAACGCCGCTGCAATCTGTGTTACTTTGGATGCGCGAAATCGGGGTATGGTGTATTTGATTTTGGTGTATAGGCCTTCGGCGAACCGAGGGAACTTTCAAGATGTCAGCAGCCTGGTTCTGTTGCATAGTCCTCGAAGCTGTTTACTGACAGCGGTCATTCAAGAAAGTACCTCCTAAGACATATCAATCACTCACTATTGACGTGCTGCTGCCTAGCAATCGTTGCGAAGTCTGGAATTGCGTCTTGCCTTGCCATATGCATATGGTCGCTGTTGCGCAACATGCATGCATGCATGCAGTCTCTCATGGCGTACCGTCGATTTGCACGCCACTCCACGCCATACTGCCTACCGCTTTCTCCTATTGGTCTGGCAGGTGCCTTATCTGTGACAGCAGTATTGATGATTGCCTGCACATTTTTCGCAAATACTTTGCAGTTCTATCATTGACAACATTAGATGCTAATGCAGTGCGACATGTGCTTTGCTTCCCGTCACTACTGTTCTCTCACAGTTGAGAGTACAACTGCAGCTTCCTGCTATCGCTAACTGGCAGATGATAACTCGACCAAAACGAGTTGCAATTGCATATGGCTCAGCCACCATTTGGGCGGGAAACAGGCTCCCTGACTAGGGATGAGATTATCATCGCATTTGTCCACTGCATTGGTAAACATTGTCAGTGTTGCATACTTCAGAAGGGTCTTGCCAGTTGCTCAATCCTGCAATATTGTTGCAACACATGTTACAATCGGTTTTGCACCTGTTCCAGATGCATTTCTGCATCTTCCTTCAACATCTCATCACTCATACAGCAATACAACGTCAGTTACTTTACACAGTTTCAAAATTGAGCTAATCAGCCCATACACTGCAAATGCATTTGCAGTACGCAACGGTCACATGTGCAGCAGTTGCCAGTACACATCATTGTTGTGCAACTTTCATCCACTTCAAATCCTCAAGTCTGCAAGTTTCAGCCGGTTTCAAAGACGTTGACATGCAGCATACATGCCATATAGCAGCAACAACAATTTGAGCAGCCAGGTACACAGTGAAAGTGTTAACAACAACAACAATAACAGCTCTGCCCTTCAGCATATTTCTATTCCATTTTGCATCAGATGTCTCATTGCCAGCATCACCACTCAAATCTGAAAGTACATACTCCAATCCGATTGCACAGATGATGTTACTAAACTCCAGCTCATCACCATTTCAGTGCCTGTCACCATCAAAATCTGAACTACCAACTGTTTCTTTTTGTTGAGAGAGTCTGTTCAGTGATCGCTCTTGCTCTTCTTCTTCCCTGTCACATTGTCAATCAGCTCCTTCAGAGTATCACCATGGTTGCTGGTGTCCTGCATGGCGCAAGGATGAACAGCAGAAGCAACAACATTACAATCCATCATATATGCCATGGCATGCTGCACAATGTTGACAGATTGGCATTGGTGCACAGACCGTCAACAATACCTCATCAATTTCTTCTCACTCATCAGTGCCAGGCAATGGTCATGTTACACAGAACAGTACCAAGTCATACTGGGTGCTTCAGAAGTAATGCTGGCTCACACATTCCTCCTCTTGTCACAATGCACAATGTTACATCAGCTCCTGACTGAGCAGCGTTGCCTGCACTTAATCATTTTTCAAGTGCACTGTGCCACCATGTATTTGTGATTTTCCAAGAGTCTCACCTTGACCTCAGGACCCCGCCTTTCCGCGCTCATGTCCTTGGCCATGTTGGTGTGGGGGGGCTCCTGTAAACAGCAGCAGCAGCGGCGGCATTCATCATCGGTAATGATCATCATGCTTTCCTGTCTTCATGATTGTTATCTAGGTCATAGTTATAATAACCTTATAGGCTTATCAGCACTAAGTACCACTTCCAACTCCCCCTCACTTATATGCCTAGTGACAGCACTGCCTACTGCCCAGCGCCAGCTTGCCAGCGACAATAATGCTTGGGCCAGTTCCAGAGATTGTGCATCGCACGGCTGATGGCACACTGTGCTGATCTGCTCCAGTGGCTGTGACTGATTGGATGCTAATCAGGCAACAAGCAAGCTGTCGGCACATGCACACACTGGAAATACAGCACAACATGGTACGTCTTCCTGCCAGCTATGGAATATGCAGTCTGTAAAAACAGATTAGACGGTGCGAATGAATCATTGCTGCTCGCAATCGCAAGCCTACAGCTGTTTGCAATCAAAGGCCCACAGAGTGAGTGTGATACATGTCCCACATGGCATTGCCTGCAGGTGACATAATGACTCACATCACGGTCCTCATAGGCCTCGCCGCCCTGCTGGTTCTTGCGGCGCCACTCAAGCCTGCAGCAGAAATGTCCCAAAGCAGCTGTGGGTGAGATAATGCAAAGAAATTTACTTCACTTTTCAATGTATCACCTGCCAGCTTGGCAGGCATCAGTCAGTCATTGCAGGAGTGCAAACAGTGCACTTCAGTGCACAGCTCTGCACTGTGCGGTTTGGGGCCCCACTGGATTAAACTCACGCTTCAAATGTGATGCAGATTTGCATTTCTCCATAAGCTTTAGGGTCGGACCCCAATTGCGCACTACTGTACATGTACCTGTCAAGCTGACCACTGCAAGGAGTACAATCACTGCAGGACTTTGCTTTTGTTGCATTACATTCCGTGCGGCTCACCTCTCCTGCTGGTATTCATACTGGTCCTTCTTGTCCTGGTGAATCTTGCCGGCATCCTTGGTGCCACCTGGGTTTGCATTCTTGGCGTGTTCGCGGTCGTGGTAGGGGTTGTCACGGGCACGAACGACCAGTGGGGTCCTGAAGTTGGTTGAAACAATGGTCAGAAGTGTGCTAGCATCAGTAGGTGGGCAAGGTGGGGAAAATATGTGGGGTGAGTCAGCAGTAGCAGTAATGCTGCATCTGCTGGTCCCAACAGTGGAGACACCTGGGCCATTTGTTATAAATGGCTGAATTTCCAGTTGAGATGGATTTGCAATGGATGCCGGGTCCGATGATGAGGCCTTGCAGACATGGTGGGAGCATGTCATTGAAGTTCGAGTCGCAGCTACAGGGGATGCGTTCAGCACACAGGCCGTACCGCCAGCATTCACCACCCCACGCATTGATGTCTTACCTGCTTACAGACCTGCCTGGCCTTGCAATGCCGGCCTTAGAGATAGCAGAAGTCTTGAAAGCGAGTGCCATCGTGCTGCGGACGTTGACTGTCACGGACTGTTGCAGAGTTTTGCGTAAGCTTCTGTCGTGGTGTTTGATTATGGTTCTGTTGTCTTGCACGATTGTAGTGTACCATAATGGCTATATAATGCGCTGTGGAAATTGCTGTTCACCTTCCAGATCACCGTTGACGGGAATTGCGTCAGGGGGCATCCATGCCTTGGACACGGATCAGTACGGAAAGTATTTCTGTTGTTGTGCTTCATTGGAAAAACTCACTTTGATGTTGTAATCTTGAGAATGGTGCTAAGATTCAAACCAATGCAGTGCAGCTGGCAACATTGCAGTGGATTGCCTTCATCACTGTTTGGCGCGCAAGTCAGTATGAGAGCACCACCTGCAGCTGCGCGTTTTCTGTGGTACTATTTTGACTGCATATACGACCAAGTTTGTCTGTAAGACTTGTTCTGGGGCTGTCACCTTCGCTCTGTTGCACAGGCTGTTTTTCACCTGACAAGCGGGAGCTTGTTGGCCTTGCACGGTACAATGCAATGCATTCTGTGCGTCTGGCAGTGTATGGGTGAATATGTTATCACATCGACTGCGTTATTCAAGAAAAGGGGCAGTTTGCAAGAGAGAGTGATCATGGCCCATCAGCCTAGAGACTTGGCCAACTTGGTAAACGATCAATCAGTGATGATGATGTACAATCAGTATACTATGTAGGCGCCATATTACGTAATGATGATATTAAGTATACTATGTAGGCGCCATGCTATGTCTTACGCTGACAGGCTGCAGCCAGCTGGGATCATAGTATTCTGTATTTGCACCATTTGTGTATTTGTGTGAGAGATTGCCAGCAAACAGCAACAGGCAGTGACTCTGCACACAGATATACCTTGCAGAAAAAAAGGCCCGTAGTCCGCCGAGCGTGCACGTGTCTGGAAGGTGGACATTGATTGAGACCATAACCGGCTGTTGAAATGTTTGACTGCATATGCCCTATCTGACTGATAGCACGGTACATACATTACCCTTTGAGATCGCTTTATGTACAAACAAAGTAGTACGGTACTACTGCAGTCGTATCACTGCCCAGTGTAGCGACGTCCAACAGAGCGTTCAGCTGGGAGAAGGTAAGTCACTCCTGCTGTGTATTCCAAGTATAGATCTATAGTAAAGAAGCAGTAGCACAAAACCTTGAACACAGCAAGGATCAGAGCATGTAGGCGTATTCAACAGGTGACAACACCTAAGCAACTGGTACCAGCTGAGCAGCCAGACCCCTTTCCATCAGTGCCTGTGATTCACCAATGAAAGCATCGACATGCTCAGAGCTGCTCAAACCAGGGGATGGCAGAATAGCATTGGCCCCTTGGTTGAATAGTAGGCCAGGCTTGTCACTAAGCTCGGGAGCAAACATCAGTGGCAGTATCCGTCTGGCATAGGTGTCGGGGGTGATGTTGGTCTTGCTGATGATCCACTCCATAAAGCGTGCAAGGGACCCTGTGCCTGTCAGATTCTCTCTGATGCCTGTTCTGATGATGCCGGGGTTCAACCTGCATGCAAACAGACATGCCAGTACCAAGTTGTCACATATGTTGCTGCACAAAATCCGTCAGAACAGCAGTGCGCTGTTGAGAAGTTGTCCTACGGCTGTGACTGAGTTCAAGTATGTAGAGGTACATGGCTGTGGTATTGACTAGTATACTCGGGTGAAAAAACATACCGTACAAATACCATACCGGTACCATATTATACCATACCATACCATACAATCCTCCCCTGGAGCGGCACCCCAAAAGAGCCAAGAAAGTCGGTCATGGGCAGTGCCATTTGTGTAGACTGGATACAGAGTGATACCAAGCTAGAAACTCTCAAGGTCCGGGTTTCTGTGGACTCCACAGCACTGAGTGCTGTCACCAGTCTGTCGCTGCTGTGGGTGATGCAGTTTGCAAGCTGCCTCAGATGGAGACCCCACAGCAGACATGGCATGGTAGCTTGTGCAGCACTCTGAACTCAAAACCTACTGATAAAGACATCAGAATACCTCAATCATTCTGATGTCTTCACCAGTAAAATCAAAGTCAAGCTGACACGATGCTGGTACACATTCATGTCACTCTTCTGACTGGTTCCACCTACCCGTAAGCCTCCACAGCCCTTGCTTGGCCTTTGTTGCTGCCAGCTTCACCCCAGTGAGCATTCAGGTAAGTGACAAGCGCCTCATTGCCGGCTACTGTCTGCATGTGAACAGCCATGGCAGAGTAGGACTGCTCGGCGTTCAGATCTCCCAGCTTGCCCACCATACCTGCTCCCGGAAACCTGTGTGACAGCAATTGATAATACAGTGAGAAGTGGTCAGTGGGCTCTTAGGGATTCAAGCAAACACTGCAGGAATGTAGCATGTCTAGCCGCCGGCTATCAGTCTACTAAACTTTAGTTACTTGAAGTAGCACCAGTGCGATTGATGATGGCTGCCACAACTCTAAGTTACTGCTTGCTACACATCTGGCAAGTTGCCAGCCTGGCTTGAATCTTGGTGAGAGACTCCGGATGATCTCTGTTGGCCACCATCAAGCTGCCACAGTGCCACGTGCACAGACAGAAGTCAAGGCTACCCGCCATAGTAGCTCACAGCATATTAGCTCACCCCATGACAAAGATGCGCAAAGGTGCCTTTGCCTGCGCCGCCTCTTGCAGGCGTGGCAGAAAGCTGTCCAGCACAGCCAGCCGTGACAGGTAAGAGACTGCCATGTCTCTCTCAAGGCCCTCACGTGTCACCTGCCAGTGAGGCGGCAAGCAGCTGATGTCAGCAGCATGTTTGCAGTCCTTAGAAATGCTCTTCTTGTCCAGGTGATCTATACACAAGCCCAGTGAGCACAACCTATTAAGATTCCGGCAGCACCTGTTACAGCACTCCGGCACTGCATGGCATGGAACACCCTACTGAGAAGTTCTGTCTGTCATAGGTGATGAAATGTTTTGAGTTCTACACGTAAGGGCCTTGTTCGCTGTGATAATGTCAGGCTTGATGTTTGTCCCTGCAGGTCATGACCAGGCATTAATCAGTACCTGTCGCTGGCGAGCTGCAATGATGCCTGTGGTGAACAGCAGCACATCCAGGTCAGGTGACAGGGCATCACTCTCTCCCAACTGCTTGGCCTCCCTCATCATGCTGAGGTCAGCTGCTGCAAATCGAATGCGTTCTGCTCCAGCATCTCTGTTGGTGCGGCCTATGATGGTGATGTCAGCTCCCTTCTGCGCTGCAAGCCTGCAGATATGAGGTGACAGTGTGTCCTTGTACATATGGGTTCAGAAAGCTGCAATAAAAAGCAACATATGCCAACCGTTGCATGGCATATAGCAGAGCTGCAGAATTCAAGGGAGTTGGTTCAACCCCATTGTGCATTACTAGCTAGTTAGAGAGCTGAGCTGAGCTGAGCTATGAATAGAGAGCTGAGCTATAGATAGAGAGCTGAGCTGAGCTTGAGTGCCTATTTGCAGCAGGTCCCTATCCTCATGTCTATACCCTCCCGCCCTCTTTTGAAGGTTGACTCTCCTGGAGAATACTATTCTTCTCCTAGTAGGGACGATCACGAGCAGATCTGCTGCGCTGCTACCATATCTGATCAATCAGATTGATGGATGAAAGATCAATCCATTGAGGAGGTTGCTGACTTGGTTACAGACTCGGTCTATGCCATATGCAGGCCCTGCAAGCAGTTGCCAACAGTGCTGATACCTTGCTATGGCACGCCCAAGGCCATCAGTGCCGCCGACGACAGCAACCTTCTTCCCTGTCAAGTCCAAGGCATCCACAGTGACCTTTGCCCACTTGAATGCCTTGTTGATCTTGGGACCGAACATGACGCCTCGCTTGTGGCTGTCACTCTGAGCCTCAAAGGTTTACTCTGCCAGATCAGGAGTTCTGACACCTCAAAGTACCTGATTTCCAGTACCAGCTACTCTGAAGAACAAAATGACGCTTCAGTTGACTGGGATCAGGTCTGCAACAAGACGATAGAATGACAGCGGCAATGCATGCATTTTAATCGCTGATGATCTGCGCAATGTACCCGACAGAACGATCATGCTGCAGCAGCTGGTACACGAGGCATTGTACCTGGAACAGGAACTCCCCGCACAGACAGTATACAGCTTACAGGCACTGGTAGGAGCTGGATAATCTATTGAAATTGGTCTTGATGATATATTGATGATACGAGGCTCAAGTAGCGACTCCATCAGCTTCTGTCAGCAGCACTGTGCTAGAATACTCGCAGGGGATGTGCAGACGCAGGTGGTTGCATGACGCCCAGACGCGCAGCCATATGGCATGTTCTTAGCGTCTGAATTGTAAAAGGCACGTCTCGAGCTCAGGGAAACCATGTGGGTTGCTTTTGTTAAGTGTTCCCGCTCGTTTGTGATTCTGCAGCGCAACCGGCCACTCTTGCAAGGATGAACATATATGAGCTGTTTTCCTGTTCACTCATGTCCCACCTGCTTATCTGTATCTCCTCTGGCCGATGGCAATGCCTGCATTCCTAGTCCACGTCCGTGGCGTGTGCTTTTACGCGCACAGGCATAACAAGGACCACATGCATATTGTTGAAAGCGTTTACAACTGCTGCTCCCATCGAGTCGCACTCTGTCAGTGTCTCAGTCGCTGGGTTTCTGGCACATACACATCAGCAGCACACCACACGGGCAACCCCTTTTTTGAACTAATGGGTAATTTGTGCTAAGCTCCCATGCTACCAAGATGCTCCGTGTAGTGGCACCAGCATGGCAGCGTCATCCTTGGATGGCGGCCCCCTTCATGTCAGTTCATCTGCCAGCTCATCCAATGTTGCATGGCTCTATCTCGTTTACACACGTGCAGCTGCAATTGCAAGTTCAGTGCTGCTCCACGTTGGGGTTGACAACTGTTGATGCTGCAGCATCATCCTTCTTGCCGAGGGCCGCCCTGTGCGGCACAATTGCAGGTTAGACTTGGAGCATCTAATCAGTGACAGTCTTACTAAGCTGCGGCAGGCTAGACAGCCCACAGATTTGGCACTCATCGAGCCATTCACCATTACAGACCGGTTTTTCGTAGACTACGGCCAGTACAGAAGGCGGCAACTTGTTTGTGATCAGCAGGAAAAAAATTCTTGCGATCATACGATATCTGCAGATAATGAAAGACACACAACCATCACAATAACACCAACATGCAGCAGGCAATGCGCAACACACAAGACCTTTGCCTAGACAATGATAGGGCGCAGAAACAATCACGTGCTGATGTTCTGTTGGTGGCAAAACCCTAGCATCACCAAGATGGTAGCATCCCAAGAAACGACCTAACCTGCCATACCTGTGCTACAATGACCAACAAATGCAGAAGCAAGTAGTGATCTATGCCATACACTGCATTATACAATAAGTACTACTAGTATACAGGCATAATATAGGGTCATCTTTTTCCAGTGAGGACTCCTATTTAAGATGGTGCAAGCATCATATTTACGGCACATGCAACACTCCAAATGAGGAATGTTCCTTTTCATAACATTCCCCATAACCTTCCCCATCCAAACATACCCACAAGGTCAGTCTGCTTTAGGGGGCGTCCTTCAGGAGTACCACGACACAACAATTCAGCATGGATGCCAGTCAGATAATATCAGGCTGCTTGGTGCACTCACAATGCAGAAACATTTTGGTAAATCAATACTACACCTGCACCAAGCCTCATTGGGCTGCTGCCCTTGCTCAACACCACCCACACCTGTACCCGTGAAAGGCAGCAAGCTATCCACACAAAAAAGCCCACTCTGTCACCTTAATCTCACGTGGTTTTGAACAGTGTTTCATCTGTTCTTCAACACTGATGCAAGATGCAAGTGCATGCAATGCCTGACCCCACAGTAGTGGTGATGCTGTGCCCACTAGGTGTAATAGCCAGGCTTCAGGTGGCAACACAAGACAAATATACTTCGTACACACACTCAAAAAGCAAACCTCAAGCTGTTGCTGGCGAGCGGCTGACACAAACTCAACAGTGTGACTACAGACGAGTTGAAGATAAAGACTTACATGTGCACAGGACCTGTACTGCTCTTGCAGGTCAGCTGCTTCATAATAATCCAACCAGTCCTAGTCTACGTACAGCAGTGATGCTACTGCCCTGTACCAGTGGCCACAAGGAGCATGGAATGGGATATATATGATTATGAGCCATTGTCACTGATGCAAGTCACTTTCTGAAAGCAGCCCCTGCCAGCAGCACACACACCATGTGTGTGAAGGGCCTCCACAATCACCTCCTTCATTTGATTGTGCTGTGGCTGAGTCAGTGAAGGTTCATCCTCATGTGCTGCCGGTGCTGCTGCTGGGGTGAAACACCTTCTTGATGCTGCCCAGGAGTCCACCTGTCAGTACAGCACAGCACAGGTAGCAAACACCAGGACAGACTCATGATGTTGGTGTACTGCAAAGTCAGTGTAGAACCAGTGCAGGACCAGTGCATGCTGCTCTAGTGTACGGATGCTGCTCTATGCCTTGGGCCAGGACACTGGATATGCAATCGCAGCAGCTTGTCTGCACTATCAGAATCTGCATCACCAGCACTTTGCAGCTGAAGGTGCTGTTTTGTTGTTGTGGTGCACCTAGATCTATTTGCTGTGCCATTCTCACTGACTATAATCTCTGAACACGGCGATGTTGGCAGTCCGGACGTGCCTAATCAGGGGTATGGAGCCTCCGTACCCCTGATTAGCTTGCGTAAAGCAGACATGCCACTACTCACCTTTCTTCAGCTTGCTGCTTGGTGACTGCCCCAGAGAGCCCTGCTGCTGCTGCTGCTGCTGCTGTTGGTGGGTTTGCGCTCTTTCAAACTTTGCCTTAATTGCCCTGAACCTGGCACGAGGTGATTCCAGCTCAGCCACGTCAGCAGGACCTGCCGGTGCAACTGCTGCTGCTGCTGCTGCTGGAGACTCATGGACTGCTGCTGTTCTGTCACTAGTGGTCCCACCACTGTCAACTGTGGTCACCTTGAGTCCCTGATCACTGACGTTGACAGTGTCAGCATAACTTCCAACACCCTTGTCACCCAAGGTCCCACCCGCTGCCGGTGACACTCCTGTGGTCAACTGATCACTAGTGACACCCAAGGTCCTGGCTGGGATGGGACCAGAGGTTACACCACTGTCGGCTGCAGCTGCTCCTGCTGGGGTAGCTGACTGGGCAAGTGTAACCTTGTCATATGTCACTCCTGGAATGTCCATGGATGCTCTGCCTTCTGTACCGCTGTAACCCATGCGCTGCTGCTGCTGCGGCAGCATGTGGTGTGTCATAACTGCCTGTTCAGTTTCCAGTTCTGCTGCTTTCACTTTGTCATACAGCTGACTGTCAGGCCTCACATCAGCCTGAGAGGAGCCAGCAGCAGCTACAGGGGACACCTGAGTTCAAAGAACAGCAGCAGCAGTAGGAGTGTGATGAAGAGCAGCAGCAGAGAGATGTCACAATCAGCACAAATGCATTCATTAGAAGGAGGTGTAACTAACTGAGGTAGAGCAGTCAGTAACATCATCAGCAGTGGGCTACTGCTAGCGAGGCGGTAGTAGTAGCGCACTACTATCGATGCCACTGGCTGCACCACAACCCTGATGAACCCGCCAGGTTTGATGCACTGGTGGCCACAACGACCTTAGTAAGGCCGCTGCAGGGCTGCCAACAAAGTTCATCTTATCAGTGATTGGCTGCCAACAAAGTTTATCTTATTCTCAACAGTCTGCAGCAGTGATGATTGATTGATCAGAATTGCCAATCAATGCTGTTTGCCTCATGGCAACATGAAATGTCCATCTTACCCTGCAGCATGTCACACTCTGCAGGGTAAGATGGAGCACAATGATGTCACACTTCCAAGCACAGCTGTAGGTGGCATGCAGCAGCTGCAGCCAAGAATAATTAATTGCTGCTGCTGTTGCTGCTGCTGCTGCTGGTATTCACAGCACCTCACCTCATCTACTGCTCCTGCTCCCCTAGCCGCTGCTGCTGCAGGCATGTAACCACCAACATCATCATCACCACCTCCTGCTGCTGCTTGATCAATACCACCGCCACCACCACCAGTAGCAGTGGCAGCAACAGCATCAGGAGCAGCAGCAGCAGCAGCAGTGCTGCCACGATTATCAGATGTTTGATCAGAGCCCATGTTGGTGCCAGTAGCAAGGGAGTGAGGCAGGCCCGGGTAGACTGCTGACTGATGAGTGAAGGTGAGTTTATCTGGGGGTGTGCCAGAAGTGACTGCTGCAGCAAACTCCTGCCGCTCCACATCACGCTCGGCACGACGCTCAGCGGCACCCTGAGAAGATAACAATGTTATAACAATTAATGGGGTCCGACCCAGTTAGTTAGTAACCAACAGGTGATTTGGCTTTTGGTATTGTAGGTTTGTAGTGCTTATGCTTGAGCATCAGGATCTGACCCTTATGTTAACAACATTGTCGTGCATTGTGAACATTGACAGCCAGAGATGATCTCGACTGGTGGAAGCAGTTGAAGACTTTTCATACTCAAAATCTACTGCTGCTGCTGACCAGATACAACTTGAGATGACACAAATGCATCTCCATCTTATGTGCTACATGGCTGGTCTTCCGACGACCAGCCATGTGGTACATCACTCCGGATCAGAAGGTGGTGATGCATTGTTTCAGTGATTAGTAATTCAGTGAAACAGCTTTGCATCATATGTCATTGAGCGCAGCACTGCTGCGCAACGGTTATTTGCAAAAGTAACACCACAAAGTGACACACCTGCATGGCCTCCTTTGCCCTGTGGACAAGATTCCTGACACCACCCAGCACACCACCGGCACCACCACTGCTGCCAGCAGCAGCAGCAGCATCTTCATCAGCAGCAGCACCGGTTGCTGATGGTGCACCTGCTTGCACAGGAGCTGCTTCAGTTTTAGTAATATACATATCAGGTGTTGCTGCTGCTGCTGCTGCTGGTGTTGATGATGGTGAAGCTGGATAGTCTTGAACCCTGATCAGATCCTCAAACCCCAGTGCCATGTCAGCACGCTGCTGCTGCTGCTGCTCCGCTGACAGCAGCATTGGCTCGGCTTGGTCCACAGACCCCCCTCCCCCAGCCGCCACAATGGCAGCAGCAGCCTCAGCAGGTTCTACCTCACCAGCTGCAACAGCATCCATGATGTGGTCCATCATCTGCTGCTGCTCACTTGATGGCAGCAGCAAGTCGGCAGCAGCAGCAGTGGTGGTGGCATGATGGACTCCTGCAGGCCGGGCCAGTGAAGAGGTTCTGGCCAACTCAACATGATCAGCTGCAGGAGCTTCTTCAACTTGTTGTGGCATTGCTGCTGCTGCTGCTGGTACTGCTGATCTGCCTAAACCCTGAGATCCAGATCCTTCAGCTGCTGCTGAGTCACCTAAACCCTGGCCAAAGTGTAGTCCCAGGGTTGAAACCTCACGGCTGACTTGAGGGCTGCTGGCATCAATTATACCTTGATCAACCATTACAAAACCCTGATCGACACCCAGATCAGGAGTGTGGGTTGCTAAACCCTGATCTGCATCTGCTGACATCAAACCCTCAGGGTGAATGTACTCCTCCTGGATTTCATTGACTGCTGCTGGTGGTGCTGCTGCTGCTGGCAGAACTGCAGGGGCCTCCCTGCTGCTGCTGGCAGAACTGCAGGGGCCTCCCTGCTGCTGCTGCTGCTTGATTGTGCAACACCCCCTGGCAGTGCTGCTGCAGCAGCAGCCATCATCATCTTATTACGAATGTGATCATCTGCTGCTGCTGCCGGCACTGCTGCCAGCTCTGCACTGGTAAACCCTGCTCCTTCTGCTGCCTGCTCAAAACCCTGATCCCTGCCCCTGAGCAGTGACTGTTCCACTTCTGACTCAGCCTGGGCTTGAGCACTGTACTCTGACTCAGCCTGGGCTTGAGCACTGTACTCTGAATCAACGAGCTGCTGCTCTTCCTGCTCAAGCTGTTCATCAACCAGTTGCTGCTGTTCATACTCAACTTCTTTGTTCACCTCTTCCTCTGCCGCTAACTCTGCTGCTGCTGCAGGATCAACAGGTGCTGCTGCTGCTGCTGCTGCTTCTGCTGGCAGCAGCGGACTGCCCTGATCACCTTGCAGCAGTAAGATGTCCCGAGGATCTTCTGCAATCAGCAGCTCCTTGAGGCCCAAACTGCCAACACTTGGTATACCCTGCTGCTGCTGCTGCTGCTGTGGTGGCAGCAGCTCCTCTTGACCCACACCTTCATCACGTGCTGCTGCTGCTGCGGCTGGTGGTGGAGGCACCATCGCTGCTGCTGCTGCTGAGTCAGCCGGAGTGTCCATCGCCCCGGAGGCTGCACTTGTCAGACCAGAGTATGCAGTGGCATAACTGTTCAAGCTGGTGGTGCTGGTGGCTCTTGAAGCAGCAGGGTTCAGCGCTGACGATGCGTCATAAAACACGTCATTAACACTCGAGTCACGGCTCATCCCCTGCTGCTGCTGCTGCTGCTGCTGCTGCTGCTGCAGTAACTGAGGTACTACTGTTGCTGAGGTGACCACTGAATCAGGCAGGGGCAAGATATTGGTTCTGCTGCTGCCGCCATTGCTGCTGCTACTGCTGCTGCCATGTTGGTGACCTCCACCAGTGGCAGCAGCAGCAGTAGTGGATGGATTGTCACTGAGATCACCCGGGGTGAGGGGCAGACCTGCACGTGTGGCGCTTGATAATGGCTCTGCTGCAGCTGCTGCTGCTGCCAGTGCTGCTGCTGGTGGCACAGGTGGCTGGTTCGCCACTGCTGCTGCAGGTGCTTCAGCAGCAGCAGCGGCAGCAGCAGCAGCAGTAGCAACTGCCATATCAGGGATTGCTATGTCAGCTGCCTGACTGTCAGATGTGATTGGGGGTAACACAGCATCAGGACCAACATCATCATCCGCTGCTGCTGCTGCTGCTGGTGCTGCTGCTGGTGCTGCTGCTGGTGGTGCATGTGGCAGCAGCGAATCGTGCTGCTCTGGAGCTCCTCTCATTCCAAACCAGCCAGGTGCTGCTGCTGCTGTTGGTGGTGTTCGCTCTTCGCCAGCAGTCAGATCACCTGGAGTGAGAGTGAGGGGTACCTCTGCTGCTGCTGCTGCCGCTGACTCATCTGCTGCTGCTGCTAGTGCCGACATGGGTGGCAGCGGGGGCTGGTGTGCTGCTGCTGCTGCTTCCTCCACTGGTACAGGCACATCACGCAATACAGCCCGAGAAGTTTCCTCTGCTATCAGCTTCTTTTCTTCTTCCTCCTCTGCTGCTGTTGCTGCCGCTGTTGGCACATTGGCTGCTGGTAGGTTACCTTCTTCAACCTCATCATCAGCATTTTCTGCTGCTGCTGAATCTTCCTTTGCCGCAGTTGAAGATCCACGCCGGAGGAAACCACCCTGAGACAGCATCAGCAGCAGACAGTGTTGCAGTATTGTACTGTGTTGTATTGATCATTAATTTAATAGTTCCAGGCAAAGTACCTGAACAGTCCTACTAGCAGTGCTGCAGTAGCTGGATGGTGTTGTTAAATGGGCCAAATTAACATCACCCATCCTCTAGCTAATTTAGCACTGCTTGTGGGACTGCTTAGGTACTTGGAACCCTGTTGTTTTATATCAGCAGCACATTCTGCAAAATTCTCTCAAACTTGCAAACAAAGCTGAGAGTTGAAAAATGTAATGGAGTGAGGCAGTTCTAAAAAAGCCTTTAAAAACCATTTTCAAATTGAAAGTTGGCTTCACTGTGTATGGCCTGCCTGTGCTGCACATACCGTGAAGAAACCTTTGAGTCTTGCACTCAGACCCCGCTGCAGACCCCTCTGACTGCTGCCAGCAGCAGCAGCAGCGTCCTCTGCCTCCTCCTCCTGCTCAATCTCATCTCCTCCTCCTCCTGCTCCTGCTGCTGCTGCTGGAGTGTAGGCTGATTGAGCAGTACCTGGTGCAGCAGCATGACAAGCATAGATTATCAGCATCCTTCAAGCGCCAACACCGTGTTGCATCACCAAGCATCTTCATTTGTGAGAAGGGGAAGAGTTTCAAGGCTATTGCGGGGTGCCCCTCAGGGGCTAGGTTGCATGGTATGGTATGGTTTTAACACCCAGAGCTTATTGGTATTGTTATTAGTGTTACTTCTACAATATACGTATACCCTTTTCTGTGGCAACAAAGACTGCCAAGGCTTTTATGAAACCAAAGTGCTGGTGTGTGTGTGTGTGTGTGTGTGTGTGTGTGTACTTAGCAGCATTCAGGTCGATGAGCGCAGTGCTACTCACAGGCAGTAACACCTGAATCTTAATGCTGCCAGGTACAGGCAATATCAAATATGCCATGCCAAAAACTCTCTTTTCAAGCATTCAGGACGCTCACAGACACTCCTGTAACCATCACACCTGTGCCACCATCCTTCTCACTCTTTTCCCCCTCAGGCCAGCTGCCACCAGCTGCCTCTCTCACTCTTTCATGCCCTGAGTCAGCCCCTCTCACTCCTCCTGACAGCAGCAGCCCCGGCTGGTCACCACTGACTCTTCTGCTGCTGCTGTAGTCAGAGGCCGGGGTGCTGTCCTGTGTCATGTCATGGTCAAAGTCCAACTCATGACTGTACAGCCTGGCAGCAGCAGCAGCAGGTGGAACACCTGCTTCATTATCACCTGATGCTGCTGCTGCTGCTGGCAGCACTGCTGCTGCCGGGAGCGTTACTCCTTCTCTTGGAGTGCCGCTGCTGGTGAGGCTCAGGATGGCACTGTCAGGAGTAAACACAGCTGCAGGACTGCTGCCGGCCTCCCCCACTGCGCCACTCAGGCTGCTGCTGCCAGGCTCGAGTGATGCTGCTGCTGGCAACAGCGCAGCTTCCGGATGGTACACGATCTTGTCGTGCCGCTGCTGCTGGTCTTCATCACTGATTTCATCCTCACTACTGTATCCACCAGTCTCAAGCCTTCTCTCTTCCTCAACTTGTGCTGGCACTGCTTCATCGCTGCTGCTGCTGCTGCCGCCGAACTCTGCTGCTGCTGCTGCTGCTGGCAGCAGTGGAGCCTCTGCCTCTCCTTGCCCAATCTCACGCACTGCTGCCGCTTCACCATGCTGCTGGTGGCCATAGGCATCAAGATCTCCAGAAACTAAACCCTGCAATGGCGCCACCCGGCCACTGCTACTGCTGCTGCTGCTGCTGCTGGCAGCGGTACCTAAAGCAGTAGCTTGGGGCGCAGCTTCTGAATCACCAAGCCCACCAGTGCCACCAGACCTTACACCAACAGAACCATCAGTTGCTGCATCTGTAGCTGCCTTGCTAGTCCTGTGGGTAATGTTACCAATGCTGCTGTTGCTGCTGCCGCTGGCAGCAGCAGCAGTGTGTGTGTGGCCAGTGGCCTCCTCAGCACCTGTTCCCCCAACTGCCTGATCACCAGCAGCAGTATGAGTCACCACCATCTCAGCAGCAGTAGTAGGAGTAGCAAGGGAAGTTGGAAGGTCAGACTCCACTACTGCTGCTGCTGCTGCTGCTGCTGGAGGGAATGACAGCAGCGGTGCTCCTGGAGCACTGTCGATCAATCTGCTGCTGGCAGCAGCACCATCTACAGTGGAAGCTGTAGGGGTGGTGTCAACTTCTGTTTGTGACTGTTGGACTTCCTCTTCAAGGGGAGTAGTAGGTTCTGCAAGAGACCCTGGGAGGTCTGCTGCTGCTGCTGCTGGGCTGGCAGCAGCAGCAGCAGCACTGGTCGCATCTTCAACACCAGATCTACTAGCACCGGACCTCCTGAACCAAGGCAGACCTGCTGCTGCTGCCGCTGCTGCTGCCAATGGCGACAGCTTTACAGCAGCAGGCATACCTCTCGCTGCTGTATCTTCTTTTCCTGTTGCTGCTGCTTCCTCTGCTGCTGCAGTAGGCACTGCTGAACTCTCCACGTCTGCTGCTGCTGCTGCTGCCGGTGAAGTCTTATCAGGCCAGGCTGCTGCTGCTGCCAGCTCCTGAGGTGTTAGCTGACTCGCCACGTCAGCAGCAGCAGCGGGCTGTTCTCCTGCCAGAGGTGCAGCAGCTGATGGTCCGTCTTCCGGCACAGCAAAGTACTCATCTTCTGCATCAGCAGATGGACCTGCCGCTGCCGATGCTGCTGGCGGTACATCCGATGCAGTAGCAGCAGCGAGGTCTGCTACTGCTGTGTCTGGTCCCAGGCCAATGCGGCGGCCGCTGCTGTCCCAGACTGCTGCTGCCAGAGATCCTGGTAAATCTGCTGCTGGAGCTGCAGTTGCTACATCAACTGCACTGACAGGCGGCAGCTCAGCAGCAGCAGCAGGGGTTGCATTTGAAGTGCCTGCCTCTGCTGCTGCAACTTCAGCAGCAATGGCAGGTACTGCTGCTGCTGCAGTTCCGGTGGCAGTGCTGGTGGTGGTGGCATCAGCAGGTTGGTACTGTGGCATGTCATCAGCACTTGCTACTACTGCTGCTGCCGGGGGGGTGTAGGACATATCTCCTGGTGATGCACTGCTGCCAGCAGCGGCAGCAGCACTGCCAGAATCTTCCCAATCTAGAGGTGCCGCCAGTGACTGTGGCAGATCTGCTGTTGGTGCTGCTGCTGCCACATCTGCTGCTGCGACCGGTGGTAGCTCAACAGCAGCAGCAGCAGCAGTAGGTGTGCTTCCACCCTGATCTGCAGCAGCTGCTGCTCGCTCAAGACGGACTGCTGCTGGGTTGGCAGCAGCAGCAGCAGCAAGATCTGTCTCTTCCTTCACAGCTGCTTCACGTGCAGTTGTGGGGGTTGCTAGGGAAGTTGGAAGGTCAGCTGCTGCTGCTGCTGGTGTCGTTCTGGGTGCGATGTCATCTGCTGTTGCTGGTGGTGGTGCTGCTGCTGCTGGTGGGGTAATCAACCGTTCTTCAGTGGCTGCATAAAACCCTGGTGACGTTGTTTCAACTAAAAGTGACTGTGGCAGATCTGCTGTTGGTGCTGCTGCTGTCACATCTGCTGCTGCCACTGGTGGTAGCTCAACAGCAGTAGGCAGCCCGCTTGTTGCCATCTCGCTCCCTCCTGCTGTTGCTGCTGCTGCTACCTCTGCTGCTATGGCAGGCACTGCTTCAGGTGCTGGTGCTGCTTCTGCTGCTGGCAGCACTGCTGCTTCCGTGATACTGAGCTTCTGCAAGTCCCTGTCATTGACTGGTTGTGCTGTTCTAGGAAAAGCAGCAGCAGCAGCAGCAGCAGGCGCCGCAATGCCTGCTGCTAGTGACTCTGGCAGGTCTGCTGCTGGTGCTGCTGCTGCTGTCTCTGCTGCTGATGGCTCAAAAGGCACATAGATCCCAAATGCACCAAATCCTGCTGCCCCTGCTCCCCCTGCTGCTGCTGCTGCTGGCAGAAGTTCAACAGGTGCTCTGCTGACGTCAGCATCTGATTTCATGACCTGAACCTCTGTCAAGCTGGTAGGTGTGGCCAGGGAAGATGGAAGGTCAGCTGCTGCTGCCGCTGCTGCAGTCCGTTCAACTTCTGCTGCTGGCATACTAGCCATGTAATCATCATCATCAGCAGCAGCAGTGGGGCCAGACAAGAGTTCTCCTTCTGCTGTGGGAAGGGCTAGAGAGCTGGGCAGGTCTGCTGCTGGCACTGCTGCTGCCACGTCAGCTGCTGAGGCTGGTGTGATGGCAGCAGCAGCAGCGGCAGGGGTCCTAGATGGGATTTCTTCTTCAAGCATCCCAACATCGCTGCTGCCAGCAGCAGCAGCAGCAGCAGCAGCATTTTTTGCTGCATGATCTGCAGCTGTTTTGAGCAGGAGCTCAGTGGGTGTGACAGGAGTGGCCAGTGATGCGGGCAAGTCTGCTGCTACTGCTGCCATGGTGCGCTCTGTTGCTGCTGCTGGTGCAGAATAATCAGCAGCAGCAGCAGCGGTGGCGAGCTCCCTATCAACAATGGGTGTAGCAACAGTGTGAGGCAGGTCTGCTGCTGCTACTGCTGCTGCCACCTCTGACGAAGTCACTGATGGGAGGGTTGCTGCTGCCAGTGCCAGAGGAGTGGTATCCTTGCGCAGCCCACTGCCAACAACAGCACTGCTGCCAGCAGCAGCGGTGTCTTCAGCCTGCTGCACTGCTGTCTTGAGCAGGAGCTCAGTGGGTGTTGTGGGGGCTGCTAGAGACTCTGGCAAATCAGCTGCTACTGCTGCCAAGGTGCGATTTGCTGCTGCTGCTTCTGGTGCTGGTTGATCAGGCTGCAAGACGGCCTCGGGTGCTGCTGCTGCCTCATAAGCTGGTGCTGCTGCTTGATAAGCTGGCACTGATGCTGCTGCTGCTGGTGCTGGTGGCAGCAGTCCTTCAGTGGTTGCAGCAGCAGCGGGAGATGGCGACTCTGCAGCTGCTATACCAGTCGCTGAGGCAATTGCAGCTGCTATAGCAGCAAACAGACCTCTGCGCTTGGGTGCAGTTGACTCAACAGGTGCTGCTGCTGGTGATGGGCTAGGACCCAGATCAACAGCAGCAGCAGCAGCAGCAGGAGCGGGAAAGATCTCCCGTGGGACTGGGACCACCAGTGACTCTGGCAGATCTGCTGCTGGTGCTGCTGCTGCCACATCTGCTGCTGCTACTGGTGGTAGCTCAACAGCAGCAGCAGTGGGGCCTAGGGTTTCAGGGGCCACCACCAGCTCTTCACCCTGAAGTTCTGGAGACACTTCTGCTGTCTGTTCCTCTTCCCGTTGTGACAGCAGTGCTGCTGCCAGGGTATCAGCAGCGGGGCTAGGGGCCACTGACTTCTGCAGATCTGCTGAAGCATCTGCCACCCCTTGCTCAATATCAACATCAGGGCTGCTTCCTGCCGCGCGGCTGCCAGACAAACCCCCTCCTCCTCCTGCTGCTGCTGGTGATGGTGCTGCATCAGCAACATGCGTAGCCAGAGATTCAGGCAGGTCTGCTGCTGCTGCCACATCTGCTGCTGTCAGGGGCAGCACTGGTGCCGGCTGGTAAGCATCAGCACCAGTTGTTGTTGCTGTTGCTGTTGTCAGGGCAGGAGGTTGAGGTCTTTCCAGTTCTGCTTTTCTCTCTGACAGCAGTGCAGCAGCAATCACACCAGCAGCAGCACTGGGAGCCACTGATCTGGGCAGATCTGCTGCTGCTGCTGCTGCCACTGCTGCCAGATCAGGCTGTGGCCTGGCAACACTGCTGGCAACTGTTGCTGGAGCAGCAGGCACCTCAGATTCTGGGACTCCTAGTGATTCCGGCAGATCTGCTGCTGGTGCTGCTGCTGCCACATCTGCTGCTGGTGGTGGTGGCAGCAGTGATTCATTGCTGGCAGCAGGAGGTGGTGCTGGTGCTGCTGGATTGACTGGCAGTACATCTGTTGCTCTAGGTACAGCAGGAGACTCAGCAGCAGCAGCAGCAGCAGCAGCAGCAGAAGTGGGCTGCAGACCGCCAGCAGGCTCGGTTTGCACAAGTGACTCTGGCAGATCTGCTGCTGGTGCTGCTGCTGCCACATCTGCTGCTGGTGGTGGTGGTATCTCAACAGCAGCAGCAGCAGGTGCTGAAGGAGCAAGATCTGCTGCTGCTGCTTGCAGCTCTTCTGCTATAGCAGGCACTGCACGAGGTACTGGTGCTACTCCAGCACCTGTTGGATAAGCTGCTGCTGCTGCTGGTGGTGGTGGTGGTGGTGCTGGTAGTGGTGCTGATGTTTGATGAGCAGCAGCAAGCTGTGGAGTGGTATCAACCAGTGACTTGGGCAGATCTGCTGCTGGTGCTGCTGCTGCCATGTCTGTTGCTGCCACCGGTGGTAGCTCAACAGCAGCAGCAGGCACTGTTGCCTCCTGATCTTCTGCTGCTACAAGTTCTGCTGCTATTGCTGGCAGCACTTTAGGTGGTGGTGCTGCTGCTGCTGCCATGGATGGAGTCGATAGAACCCTGGCACCCACAGAGTCTTTTAACAGCTCCTTCCTGAGATCATCCCCATCATGATCCAGATCACGATCAAGATCACGATCCAGATCACGATCATAATCACGATCTACATCAGATCTGCTGGAATGGCTGGTGGCAGCGGCAGCAGCAGTGGGTGTGCTGGCTGTGCTGAGGGCAGCTTTGGCCTTGGCTAGGCTGTCCACAGCACTCTAAGCGTGAATCAATAACAACAAGAACCAGCAACAGCAGCAGTACACAAACAGTTTGAATAACTTTCTCTGAAGAAAGGTGTTGAAGAATTCCTCAACACCTCATGGTGGATTCTGCTGTATAAGGAGCTGACAGCAGCAGCATCAAATCTGGACCCAGCATCCCCGCTCCCCATGAGCAACAGCAGCAACGTGGTGAGGCCAGCAGCAGCAGCAGCAGCAGCAGCAGCAGTCACATGTGGACATGTGTACCCAGCAGTATACTTGCTCACCTTGAGCCCTGCTGCCTCAGCAGCAGCAGCAGCAGCCCTGGTCTGTTGTCCGTGCTGCATACCCTCTGCCCCCAAGATCTGAGCCTTGATGGCCACCTGCTGACACAGCAGCTGTGACTCCTCAGCTGACAGCACAGACAGATGATCACGGGCAGATGACAGCCTGGGCATAATAAGTGGCAGCGGCAGAAGCAGTATTTTCACCAGCAGCTCCAGCAACAACATGAGAAAGGGACAGGGTGAATCAGTTGTAGAGTGCCTTTGGCATGCAGAAAACACTGTACGCTGTGAGCAATGTCATTTTTCCTGATAGATAGGCAGTGAATGCAGATGGTCATCAGATGCTGCTGCTGCTTTCTACCAAACCTTGAGAAACCAAATACACACTGAGAGATTTCGGTTTCTAAGCCCCAGCCTTACAGCCAGGTGTGAGTGACCAAATAGCTCAAGTACCATCGGGCTGCTAGGCAAACATAACAACCTCTTTCCTCTTTTTGTAATATTCTGTTTATCTATCACAGAATCCGTTCTGTTGTGTGGTGTTTTGAATTTATCAAGCCACAAGGCATGCAGCAAACAGTACACAACAGCAGTTACCAACAGTACTGTGTGTGGCAGATCATCTGACTCACTCTGTCTGTTTGGCTTCCTCCTGGCTGGTCACCTCCTGCTGCTGCTGCAGGAAGTTGGACAGCTCAACATTCAGGGCACCGATACGACCACGCAGCTACACAGCAGCAGCAGCAGCAGCAGCATGTCGTCAGATGATGTAGCTGAGTCACAACAGTCCCACATGACTGAATCTGTTGGCTCCTTCCGACTGCCCGTCAGGGTCCAGGGTGTATAGTATAGTGTGGTATGGTACGGTATGGTGCAACACTGTGTGTGACAAATACCATCCCTGAAGCCTTGGCAAAGAGAAAACAACATTCAATGTTGTTTTCACGCTGCAAAAATTTAAGTCTGAAGCTTCAGCTGCTGCAAAGACTTCAGCTTGCAGTGTGAAGACAACATTGAATATTATTGTCCCTCCACAGAGGCTTCAGGGATGGAAATTGTCATGCTGTTTGATCAGATGGCAAGTAACTATAACATTGTATAGCTGGCAGCACAACATCCTGCAACTCTGGCGACCATCAGGCTTTTTTCCCAGTGCCGCAGGCCGCACCTCTTGCTCCCGGTCAGTGAGGCCCCTGTGTCTGTCATGCAGGGCCGGCAGTTTGACCGAGTCAACCTCGGACAACAGGCGGCTCTGATCTGACAGATCACCCTCAACACGTGCCAGCTCAGCACGAACTGCTCACAGCAGCAGCAGCAGCAGCAACAGCAGCAGCAGCAGCAGCAGCAGCAAGTTATGCCATGTCACAGTGTATGACACCACTTTTAAATGCTATCAGAGAACTGCACCGCTAAGAATACTTGCTGCCCTGGATAAACTGTGACGGTTTATCGCTGATGAAGCAGGCAACTGGGCCTGTGTGGTAAGTACACTGGGTGATGCCCTGTTGCAATGGCTGGTGCTAGAGTTAATATTTCACAAGTGTGCACTGCACCAAGACTTTGGCATCATTGTCTATGGATTAAAGAACAACTGTTATCTCATTCATTCATTCATTCATTCATTCATTCATTCATTCATTCATTCATTCATTCATTGTTTTTATTTAAATCATTTTATTATCATTGTTTTTATTTAAATCATTTTATTATCATTGTTTTTATTTAAATCATTTTATTATTAAAGAACGACTGTTATGTCAACAGACCTCGTCTCAACACACAGACCATGATGCCAAAGTGCACGGCATGAACACTTTCACTGACTGAGACAACAATCTCCACACCGGCATGAAAGTGGATAATTCAGCAAACCGGCATGGAACATAAACAGTGATGACGAAAATGATCGGTGTTGAGGTTGACTACCTTGTTGTCTTTCCTGTTCAGCTGCAGCCAGTGCCGCCCTTGCTTCCTCCACCTGTCTCTTCAACTCCCCCAGCCGTGCTGCTGCTGCTGCCAGCGCTGACTCAGCAGCAGACAGCTCAGCAGCAGCAGCAGTCAGCTGCTCTTGTGCTGCTGCCCTCCTGGCAGTCAGGCTGTCTGACTGGCCTGTCAGGTCTGATAGAGCAGCAGCAACGCTGGACCTTGTTGATACCAAGTCACGTTGCAGGACTTCAGCTGCAGGTTTTAGCAGAGATGATCAGAAAGAAGGGGATAAAGCCCAGCAGCAGCAGCAGCAGCAACACAAGGGTTTTCAGAGTGCAACTCACATGTTGTGAGCGGCTAGCAGCGTCTGTGCAGCTCGACCCACTACATAGTCGCTGCTGTTCATGAAAGCAACACATCAAAGTGTTGTTGCTCATATGCCAAGCCTTGATAGACATATATATCAACTCCAAAGATACTTCCTTGAGATATCTCAATTTTTAACTACCTATCTATATGTCTCCCCTCTCTTTCAAATGTGAGAATCTCCCTTGACACCTGAACTTGAGTTCTGACTTGCTCAACAGCCACACCTTTACACACAACACTGCAGCAGCGCACCATACCAAGCCAAGCCAAAGCCAAGATTTCTCCCCCCCCCTACCTTGATTCCTTCGTGTGTTGAGCAGCTGCTCCTGTTCCTGCAGCCCCCTCAGTCGCCCCTCCAGCTGTCTGACCCTCTCCCTCAGTGATGAGCGCTCAGACTCAACAGCAGACAGATCAGCAGCAGTGGCCTGCAGCAGCAGGGGCATAACAAACACATACGCGTGTTACATAGCGACTGTACTGATGTTCGGTACAAGCACACTTGTGAGCATAATGAAAACGTCTACTTCCGAAACGTCTCTACTTCTGAGAACCTAGAGGTGAAAGTGGACACTGGGTCTATTTCCAAGGGCCAGCAATCAAGGTGCAGTTTCTTGCATGCAGCCGCTGTACTTATCAGCTACTTGCAGCAAGGCGACAGCAGACAAACAACGCAACACGATATGGCAAGTTTCAACAGCAGACTGCAAGCTATGAACAAATCCTGCAACTTGAAATCCTGCAAACCAGACACTCTCATAGGGAATATGTCACATGTGAAGTTCACAACACATTCCAATCAAATCCCCAATCTATTGGACATTTTGAATAACCGAACCAACAGTTTCAATTGTTGAATGCCCCCACCTGCTGCTTCTCCATCAGCTGTTGTCTCCTGCCCGGCATCTGAACCCTCAACCTCTCCCCAATCTCCCTGGCCCTCCTGGTGGCTTCCCCCCTCATCACACCAGCCTCAGCAGCAGCAGCAGCATGTGCAGCATGCTCGGCCTCGAGAGCAGCAGCCCGGGCCAGCAGCTGATCCTGCTCTCGCCGCAGCACATCAGGGGATGAGCGGCACAGCTCACACTCATTAAACAGCAGGGTTTTGTGCAGAGGATGAGACGAGTAAGGCATTGTTCCGTCTCCTCCTACTCCTGCTCCTGCTGCTGATGCTGGTGCCTGAGGTGGTGATACAGTGCTGCTGCTGTTGGACCATCTCGGAGATGTCACAGGGCCTGATCTAGGGCTTGCGTGTGGGTGTGCACCTGCTGTAAAACCCTGGGGGTGTGCTACTTCATCATCTGTTACTCCAGCTGGAGCATCTGTGTATGGTACCCGTGTAACAGAAGGGTCCAGCTGGGGTTTAAGCCTTGCAGGATCTGATCGATTAAACCCAGCCTTGGCCTGGGCAGGGGTGTTGGATGTGTTGAAGTAGGTTTGACTGGCAGGGTTTAGAGCTTGGGTGTTGTTGTTGAGGCCTGGTGAAATTGGTGGGACTTGATCACTCATCAATTGGGTGGGATCACCTATTGGTGCCTGAACAGCCAGAATGCAGCCAAGTTGAGTGCAGGGGAGTCAGTAGAGCTGGCAGCAGAAGGTGGGTGCAGTTTGAGCAAAGATCTAACAATGTTGTGTTTGGAGCAATGAATGAAAGACCGTCTTCCATTCATTCATCGCAGTGACTGCGACAGATAAGTTTCATACACATTGTGACTGCTTATTGCTTGAGCGCCTGAAAGTGCATTGATGCATCAACTGACCAGCCTATTTTGATAGAGAATGCAGCCTGTGCAGAGCACAACACTGTTTTATGCACGACTGCTGCCCACACACCAGTGTGTATGCAGCTGAAGGACGCAGATCACTGCAGAACTGGTGATGCATCGTCCATTCTGCCCTCGCTGTGATCGAACACTCACTTGTGTTGCCATTATTCTCGCCAATGACCGATGGATCCACACAGTGCGGACTGTACTTGTACTTCAACTAGCCAGAAGCCTCTAATATAGTCAAGCTGCACGAGCTGAGCTATGCACATGCACTCGACATGCTTTTCTGGTGCCACAGTATGTGTACGCAGCGACCTGACGTATATAACCCGCACATCCTTCAAGTTGAGTCACTCGCACGCAGTTATGGTCTTGACTGCAGCGGTTCAAACAGCTTATCCGGATCGATCTGATTTGGTAGATTGTGCTTGTGTGCAATGCAGCTGAGCTTGCTGGCAGCCTCTTCTCAAGCGAGGGGTTGCTGCGTCAGATGCGCACATGCTGCGTCATGTGGGAGCCCAGCAGACAGGGGAGGACGAGAACTCTGTGTTGGCACCCGCCCGAGCTGAATTCAAGCATTTCATCTCACAAATTGATTGCGATCGACTGCGCCCCTTTACATATCGCGTTGTCACTTTGAAGTATTGCCGGAGGTAACCTTGGATGCGTACGCATGCTTGAAATGAAATGGCATACGAGCCAAGGCATCCGGCCTTGGCCTGTTTGGCTGAAGTAGAAAGTAAGGGTACTGGAGTGTGTTGTACTACTATTAGTAGTATCATTGAGCGAGGAGGAGACTGCTGTCTGTCTGAATTTGAACCTCGGCCACCATCAGGTTCCACAGGCTGTGGGCCCATCGGCAAAGAATCTGTCTTATGGACAAAGTAAAACCTGACACTGCAAGGTGCGCTCAGTTGAAGCAAATCACCCGGTGGCAAAAAATAATTGGGTCACCACGATTTGCAGCTTCCACGGTGATTGATGGCCACCTGCAACCGGTAAGCATTGATTTCCAATGGCTGCAAAACGACCCATCAGAACAATGATTGCGGTGTATGGTGCAGGCATATCAGCAACCAAGGCAGATAGCTTGTTGCCAACTTGGCAAGGCGGATGCCACTAATTGGATCGTAGTCTAGTAGTATTCCTGCGCAGGCATGTCCTGAATGCTGCCTGCCACAAGGCTGCGGAAAACTGCAAGACACCTTGACAGGGTTGCCTGAGAGCATAATCCTTCAGGGAACACAGCCACAACAAACTGTGCTTAATTCATGGTTAGACCAGAAAACAGTATTGCAGAAAACAGCCATGTTGTACGTACTAGCAAAAAAACATATGCACAGCAGCTCCTGAAACAAAGTTGAGGGACTCGGATTCACAGCTGACCAAACAGCTACCAATGCTGTGTATGTTTGTGTTTTGGACAAATCATTCCGTATGCGTGCAATTGCCAGTAACGCCATCATTGTCAGAGAGAGTTGGGTGTGCACCCTGTTTTGCAATGCAGCTTGCACATGGTCATCACCTGGACACACGTCCAGTAGCTCATGCACACACTGCCAGTGTGGGCCAACAACCTCCGTTTGAAACAATGCACTGTTTGTGCCACCTGGCAGCATATCACAGACACCATCCCCCACCTCCGCATACCATTGTGCCCTACTAGTGCAAGACTGATTCATTGCACAACAGCACAGGGATCAGCACAAATGCACCATCACATCCACACAAGGCCCTTGTGCCGCACTGGCAGTGTAATATTGTCGTCTGGTAACCCCCTGGCAAACAGCCTGACCATGCCTCTAGACTACTCAACATGCCAGCACAATGCCATTATGAGAAGATAAAGAACACAACACCCTGGTCACCTCCTGCGTCATGTGCAGTACCTCGTTATAGGACTCAACAAGCTCATTGAGACTGTATGATAATGATGGATCACAGCTGGTGCATGGCCCAGCAACACAATTATTCAGTCACAGCACTATCCGGAATTTGACAGCACAGATCACAGCCCAGTCAGAGCAGCAGCAGTAACAGCACAGCAAGCTGCCTCACTGAAAACGCCTACATGACAGCAAGCTCTGCAAGGAACTATGCATGCAGTCGCATGTCATCAGACTGCAAGCATGCAAACCGCATGATACAGCTGCTTTGTCACAGGGCCAGCAGCTTTGCTCTACAAACAGCCTCACAACCTGCAGCGAGTGGCCCTCTGAGGCTGTAGCGAGCATCACGCATAATATGAGAAGCTGACCTGAATACCACTCAGCATAGAGCTGCTCTGCCAGCAGCCTTGACATGTGAGCTGAAAAGACCAGCAGATCGCATCTCTGGCATGGACCCCGTCCATAACAGCCAGCAAATTGACAGGTATGAGGTCACGAAAAGGGACAGCAAGCACCACCTAAACCATTGTTGCTTGATTGCATTCAGGAAGCATCCTGCACGTCGCCACAGCCTTGATACATTTCAAGGAACTGAAATCCTTCATGCCTTTGCATGGGCTCTAGCAGCACTGCGTGTGGTGATTGTAGCACGTGCAGTGGGGACTGCTGCTGAAGTTGGTGATGTCGCTGCTGTTGCATCTGCCGCTGTGGCTGCTGCTTTAGCTGCCAGATACCTCTGCTTCTCGGCCTCCTGCTCTGCAAACTCAGCACGCATCCTGTCAGAATTAAAGCCCTGCCAAGCACCATGCAACACCTGCAGCAACACACATGTGAAGCAACACACCATGGCGATCTGTCATGACCGAGCTCTACATCATCATCAGCACACAAAGTGCCAGCAGCTGCAGCACAATCAGTAACTGGCAGGGTCCAGGTGGCACTAACAACTTGGTGGCTAATTGCAAGGTGTTGCACAACCTGGCACAGACCCTTTCAAGGCATCACATTGATTGCTGCTCAAAATGTTGAACACACACAAAGCCATGCACCGGAGGCCCCTCCCAAGAGCTGCCCCCTCACCTTGTTGCGTCTGTTGGCCACCCAGACAGCACTGTTGACCTTGAAGCCACTGCCAAAGCCCAGCTGCCACACCTTTTCACCTCTGGCAACACCCCTGAAGCTCTCAATGTACGCCAGCACATACCTGCACATCATGGTGCACCACAGAGGCTTGCACAGAGTGAAAACGTATAAAGTGCATGCACCGCCATCTGTAAACCAACAGCATGCGCATCATTGTGCTGACACCTGTTGGGCCGCAACAGTTCTCTTCAACACAGGCCATGATAAGGCAGGGTCAACCATACTGCCACTGCTGAACAGCAGCTGCAGGCAGAGCATTGACGCAGGACACATGCATCACTCTGCCACCACTGCAAGCACCCTATGACACCCCAGTCGGAACTGCTTTGCACCTGCCGGGGGACAAGCTGTTCAGTTGAGTGTGCTGCTCACCAAATGCTGGTGCTGCTGACGTTCCCAAAGCGGTACAGTCCAGCCCTGCTTGGCTCCATCATGTACTGGCTGAGGCTGAGGCTCTTCTCCATGGTGTCAAGCACAGCACGACCACCTGCATGCACAACACACAAATTTTAATGTTTATGGCACAAGTCCACAATGATCAGCAGCTAACCCAAGACTGGTGGTTGATAGCATGAGATGCTGGTGGCGCGTAAACATACACTGTCAGGCCAGTCCTGCAGTGGCCTGGCGGAAGTATCCTGCAGCTGACCCAACTCAACTCCCACTCACCTGTGTGCAAGCATATGTGGTCGAAAGCCATTGTGAAGTCCGGGACATACGGCTTCACCTTTTTTGGCCCCAGCAGCTGCCTGGCAATGATGTTGGCGGCAAAGGCTAGCTGCTCGGTCAGGGGCAGCACCTTGGGTCCCAGACGCGTCAGGTTGAGCTTGAGGGCTGATGCAGCAACACTCATCAGCTCCTTGCCCAGCCTGACACCCCGAATGCCCTTATCATCCTCCATCTGATAAACACACTGGAACGCCTCGTCCGTGGACACCAATGTGCGCACAACATGCTGCAGCTTGTACTTGGCCCTCCAGCTGTCCTTGGGCTTGTTGCTGAGCAGAATTGCTGCACCATTGCTGCGGAAGATGCAGTTGGGAACCAGCATGCTGCGGTCGCATCCCGGGTACCAGTTGTTTGTCAGGTTCTCATGGCTGACAACCAGGGCGTATGTGTCTGGGTACAGCTGCAGCATCTGCCTGGCCAGATCGATGGCCACCACTCCAGCAGAGCAACCCATGCCTCCCAGGTTGTAATTGAGAGTGGTGTGTGTCATCTTGAAGTGGTTCATGATTGTGGCTGACAGGCTGGGTGTGGGGTTGAACAAGCTGCTGTTGGTGATGACGATGCCAATCTGGCGAGGCTGCACACCTGCATGCAGGAGAGCATGACAGATGCTTGCAGGAGCATGCTTTGAGCAGCCAACAGACCTCACATGATCACTTTCACTCTGCAAAGCTGCCAAGAAGGTCTCTGCTGAACCATTGTGCTGCTGGCGTTCCTGCAGTATGACTGCTGCACCTGCCATGTTTCACAGAGTCAGCACCCGCTCCTGTAATCCGCTGCTCGTACCTGTCTTGTTGAGCAGGTCCCTGATAGCAGTGAAGCATGTGGTCTCAAACTCCTTGCGAGCATGGGCGTAGTCAATGCACTGGGGCTTGGAGTACAACCCTGCAGAGTTGCAGCAAGGGACCGGTTGTGGCTTATGGTGAATCTAGTTGCAGGATAGGAGGGGATGCTTCTGTTGTATTGTCTTCTTGCAAAGCCTAGTAACGCTTCACAGGGCAGAGCAGCATTTGCCACAAAGCAAGCGGATAACACTGTGCAACAAACTGTGCCTGTCCAACTCACAGGGTGGGACATATGTCTCATCCCCAAGGCCTGATCTGTACAATATCTTCTTCTGGAAGTCAAGTTCTTCATCGTTGAACCTCTGCGAGTGCACAATAAGCGCCAGTTGTTGTAAGCCATGACATTGCAGCTTGCATAGCTTTGTATTAGTGTTCTGGCTGAGTTGCATTGGCGGCGCACTGATCTTGCCAGCATGCCATCTTTTGGCTGCTTTACTGCAGCCTTTTCTCGCTGTCCAGTGAACAACCAATGATACCCCATCTGTCCCTCTGCATTGTGGTGTTGCAGGAGTAAGTGCTGCATCCCAGGTCACTTACCCCTGTTTCTGCTGACATGGGAATGAAAAGGTCCTTTGAGAACTTCCATTCATCAAGGCCCTTGTGCACTGCAAAGTCCACTAGGTAGACAGATGACTTGGGTACAGACAGCAGGCACTTCAGCACTGCCAGGATGGCAACTGCTGCAACAGCGCCCACAAGTGCCTGCAGCAAGCACATCAGGCCACCAAGCAAGACTCCATTGGCGTCCCACACGCAAAGCTAATGCTTGTGCTCTAAAGCAAATTACCACTGAATGACTGTTCTTGGACCGTGCACAAAAAGTAGCAATAGCAGGTGCGCTGGGCACAACTGTCATTGCTGCTCATGAATATAGCATATGCTGCAGCATGTACCTACCACATTCATTGGTGTATACGTGTTGACCAGTAGGTCAACATATCTCTGCAGGTCTCCATTGTCCAGGAGTGACTTGAGGTGTACCTGCACAGTTAATGCACAGCATTTTGCAACACCCCGCTGCTGCTCATCTGTAACGTCCCAGCAATGATGTTTAAACCATATGTATCAAGTGCATCAACGTATCTACCCCTTTGCTTGTCTAGGCCGCTGCTGAAACTGCACACAGTCGAATGGCCTCAACGTGGGAGGTGCTAGCTGTACTGGCAGACTGGTTGCAGGGGGGAACCTCTTGCATACTGCTTACTAAGTCAAGCTGATGCAAGAACAAGAGCCACGAGGCCCACGACACTTGCAGCAAGGATGCCTGACAACGAAGCACGCCATCTCTAGCCCCAGTTTGAGCAGCGAACTCACCGCCAGCACAGCTAGTACAGGAATCAGCAGCAAAGTTCCCAAGTTTTTGGCAATAAGCTTCTTCATCGATTTGTTGTCAGCCATGCTTTTATGGTCACCGCCCTTGAAGAGCCGGCAGTTCCTTAGAGAACGCTTGTGTAAAACTTTGAAGCAACTAGTTTGCTTTGTTCAGCAGAGCATGCTTGCAGGGATTGCTCAGACAACCACCGTACGTTGATGCCAAAGCACGCGCCGCTTTGGACGCCCCTTGACGTGTGCATCTACGATACAATGTGTTGGGATTGCATCTCAATTATTTGCTCAGGCAGTCAGAGGTAACTTGCAAAGTGCCGAGCGTGTCAGCCGAGGCGTTATCCGGGTACTGAGCAAAAACAACCCGGATTGCAACATTACTCAGAGTGATAGTTTCTCAATGTTTTAAATTTTACTGCTCCTGTTGCGCATGATAACCTGCAGTCCATCATCAGTCCTCAAGCTTTGACCTGTCCGCCATTTTGTGCGAACAGTGCTACAAGGCGTGCCTTTGTGCAGCTGATGTGCCATTAATTTCAATTTTTGGTTGTAAGTAAGTTGTTTCTGCTACTACCATGGTGTGGCCGAGATGGTTGTGCCTTGGGTAATGGGCAGTACAACCACCACCAAGCGCCGGTGTTGGGGCCAAGGGGCGCATGCTAATGACTGCTGATCACCTTTCAACCTTATGTGCAACGCAGCAGAGCACACTGCGCTGAGTGCATACATAATTGCACGAAGCGTTGCTGTGCAACCATGTCACACGACTGCATGCTCTGCCCAGCCAGCCATGTCAGGCCAACCAGCGTAGGTTGTAAGTACCCCGCCCAATGTTTGGGTTGAGTTGGCTTATGATGGACTGCATGTTGCAGGGAGTTCAACCTGTGCTACCCAGCAGACTACAACCGGACTGCACCGATTTCCATGCCATTGATATGCCACAATTTCCCCTAAATTAACATCTTGTTTGTCAACAGTACGATGAGCAACCCATGCAACTGGAGCACTTGTTCAGGCGCAGCGTCAGTAACACATGTCACGGGATCTAAAGTGAGAGGTTTGAGGGGCATCAACACGAATTGGAAAGCACACCAAAATATTGTATATTACATTTGTTGCTAGTGCCGTTGAGAAAATAGGCTCGATCTTGTTCGGCTTTGCAGGGTCGTGTTCACGAGCGCCGCTCACCGCATTTTCCTTAACATTACAATTTTCCAGTATGCAAATCTCAAGATTGCAGGCTCACCCAGTAGCCAGCTGCAGTTTCCCTGCATGTCGAGTGCCAGCATCCATTTTCGCCAGACCTGGATCTCCAACGCGATACGTGACCAGCACCAACGCGCTGCCAGTCGGAGATGTTCCACATGACCTTCATGCTCATATCCAAGCAGCATTTGACCTTGCAGACGCAGCCACAGCTACAGCAGCTAGCACAAGCAGCAGCAATGGTGGATTTCTGGCACCTCTCACCGACTCATTAGAAACAGTGCTGAAAACCATTCAAGAGCAGCTGGACCGTCTGCATGTACCATACAGCTTTGGCTACTCCATTCTGATTCTTACAGCCGTTGTGAAGCTAGTCACACTGCCACTGACAAAGAAACAGGTGAGGAGTCTCATATCATCTCATTGCACCTGCAATGTTAACGTTTGGGATGCCCAGCTGGTTAACACATGGCAGGTATTTCATGTCTCTTTTCAGCCATGCAATCTATACACAAGTGCTGCCGCAGTATTGTGCCACTTGGTAATTGAGGAGTCCATCAGCTGACATGGTTGGTCAACAGCATGTTCTCCTGCTGTTGACTTTCCTGCTGAATTCGCACTTGTGTGTGGCAGGCAATGCTTGGTGCTTGCTGTCGTGCTGAAACTGCTTATCGCTTGTCACGAAATCATTCCCACAGTCATCTCATCACCGCTGTCAGTCTAGTTCAGCAGCTAGCACATCTTGCCTGCACCTTGTGCCAGGTTGAGTCCTCCATGGCAGTTCAGTCCCTGAAGCCTCGTATTGACATGATCAAGGCCCGCTATGGTGATGACCAGAAGAAGATCAAGAGAGAAACAGACTTCTTGTATCAACAGGCAGGAGTCAACCCCCTGGCAGGTGGGCAGTAGTGCTGGAGCAGCAGCAGCACATCAGCCGGAGCAGTGCGGCAAATTCAGCAGCAGATTGGCAGCAATGTAGGCATCAGCAGCAGAGTTTCAGGCGGCATTGACCTGAAGGCGGTGTATTGTTGCTGTTTGCACGTTCAAGCTGCTGTCAAGAAAGAACTGATGTTTCTACGCCGCTATGTGGCCCGATCAGCACACCTGCCCCCCCTCCTCATCAGCAGCAGGTTGGGGCAGGGGGACCAGTCAACAATCTGCAGAGCCATTCCAGCGATGTGTTTTAATCCACAACCAGCACACGCAGTGAACTGTGACCAACAGCACCCCTGAATACTGCTTTATCTCCTTGCAGGTTGCTTGCCCTCCCTGGCAACAATTCCCATCTTCATTGGCCTCTACCGCTCTCTCACAAACGTAGCCACTGAAGGTCTGCTGGACACCCAAGGCTTTTATTGGATTCCATCACTGGCAGGGCCAACTTCAATCTCAGTGCGTGGTACTGAGTGGCTATTCCCCTTCCAGGACGGTGCCCCTCCCATCGGCTGGGAAGCTGCGTCAGCATACCTAGTACTGCCTGTGCTGCTGGTGCTCTGCCAGTATGTGAGCAGCAGCGTCATCAGTCCTCCAATCGATCCCAATGCAGAGAATGCCAACACACAGCGGGTGCTGTACGCATTCCTGCCGCTGATGATTGGCTGGTTTGCACTGAATGTGCCAAGCGGACTGGGGTTGTACTATCTTAGCAATACGGTGATGACGACGCTGATCCAAGTATGGTTGAGGAAGTTGGGCGGTGCGGATGTGCAGATTAATGAGCTAGGGCCCATCACCAAGGTTGGTACTGGTAGGAGAATGGGTCAGATAGCATCAGAGGATGATGCATGGGAGCCCAGTGCAGCGTACAAAGCAGCCATAGAAGCAGATGCAGCAGCAGCAGAGGCGGCAGCAGCAGCTGGTTCAGCTGGGCCAGCAGCAATTATGCAGCAGCAGCAAGCAGCGGCAGTAGCTGGGGATGGTGCCGGCGGCAGCAGCAGCAGCAGCAGCTTGCCTACACCTGGTGTGCGGTGGGCTAGGAGGAAGAGGGCAGTGGCAAAGCCTGCAGCAGCTCCCAGCAGCGCATAAGGAGGCATCCGGTCGGTATTGCAGCGAAGCTTGTGTCACAGATACGGTGTCTGTGTTGATGGTATGCGGATTTTCTGTTGCTGTGCCAAGGAATTGGCTGCTGGCAGCATGCCAGGTCTTTTTACCCGGTTGTGAATGCAACCGGAGCCCCTCTCATTGGATATTGATGACCACAGTTATCATACACATTGCTGTGCAGCGGTGAAAATGGGATCTTGCCAACCCTGGGCCCTTGCAAACACATCACAGGTGTCAGGGGTTTCTGCATGTGCGCTTGGGGCAAAGACCTGAAAACCTTGTTATGAACGGCAACATCTCATCTGTAGACAACCCCCTGTTTGTCAATGTGTCGACATATGCGATAGAAAGTACTCACTTCCGTAATTGTAAACGGTCTTGTCCGCACCGCAGCTTGCTCGCACTGTTGAGACACTTCATCAAGCTACACATTACGTATCGAGACACAATGTCCCTGCTATGCCACCCCCTGAGGGGCCAAGCCTCCTTTGGCTCACTCAGCAGGCATCGCACTACAGTCCGCGTTCGTGCAGTTGCCACAGCCCCAGCTGGTGCCAATCCCTCGTCTGGACCACCCCAAGAGATTGTACGCATCAGCCCTCAATTACTTGAAGCAGGCGGGCTAGACCCCAGCACTCAGGACCCTCAGAACATTGCAGCCTTTTCAAACATGCTTGACAAGGTATCAGCTGATCGCACCTGTAACATGCGCAACTGTGCTCGAGTCATGGCTCCTGCAAGAACACCATCCATTGCATCCCTCTTGTTTCTGAGTCTCATATGTATACCATCCTACAGTACCAGTGGCCAAGGCAATTGCATGCTACGGCTTTATGCAGCAGCTGGAGGCTCGCCACTATGCATCCTATACCCTGGAACACTGCACTCTACGCTAGCTACGTTGCTCCTGAATACAACTGCATCACCTTGTGTTGCAGGGTTTCTTGTCAATCAAGCTTCAGCATGCCGGCCTCAGAGTTCAAAACATCGACCCACCCGTCCTCACAGTCAACAACTTCCTTGACCCCAATGTCTGCGACTCACTCATTCAAGCCGCTGAAGCTTCAGGAAAGATGAAACAATCAGGAATCGGGGGCACAGGCGACTTGAAGGATGACATCCGCACCAGCAGCACACTGGCAATCACCAAGGAGGTCCTACAGGACTGCCCTGACATCAAGCAGCCGCTGCAGCAGCTCCTGGACGCTGCTGTGCAGCTGCTGGGTGATAAATTGGACACAAGCGCGATACAGAACATGCAGTTTGTGAGGCCAAGTGGTCCACAGCAGTTGGCACCTGAACTGCCACAGATTGCTCATTACCTGCCAGGTGAGCTCATCAACCTCCAGGAACAGGTCAAAGCAGCAGTGTGTTGTCAAGTGAACTCATCAGCTGCAACGCAGCTTCACAGTGGAGTACTACAATCAGTGGAATACTGGAAATTAACACGAACTGGGAGCTGCTCAGCAAGTGGCGCCGCTGCTTTGTCTTGCCCTGGTGCAGAGCCACATGCTGGTCTGGTGTCCTGGCAGTGGTGAACAGTGGCTTACAGGGCGCCATACCAGCATGTGACTCTGTACACAACAATGCGGCAGCGTTCCTGCAGTAGTTGAGCACCACCTCTGTGCTGTTACACTCCTCTGATCAGCTGGTGTACAGGTGCCATAGTGCGGCTGTGCAGGAAGCCATATCACTGCATGTGGTTTGACAGGGATGCCATACTCTTGTTGTGTTACTGTGTAAGTTATTATATTCTATGCCAGTTGGCTGGATAACTCTGTATCACGCGCAGAGTAAGTCAGCCAACCGGCAAAGAATTTGATGCAAGTGTGGGCAGACTTAGTTGGTGAAAGTAGCCGCGTGTAACATTCCTCTCTCATATTCTGTGTGTACAAAATTCTCGCAGGACAGCATTTCTTGTCCCATGAAGATGGCTTCCCAGCAAACATTGCACTGGAAAAGGGCTACCAGCGGCGAGCCACTCTCCTGGTGTACCTGAATGACGTTTTGCAAGGAGGCACCACCAAGTTTGACCATTTGGGCCTTGGTGTGCAGCCAGAGAAGGGCAAAGCACTGATATTTTTCCCCTCATTCAGTGGAGGGCGATCAGATGCCAGGTATGTACCTGGGGGTAGATCAGTTGGTGAAAGCCATTATGATGAGGGTGCATGAAAGAGGCAAGTTGGCTGTGTGCAGTCTTATGGGTTCCTCATGCATGCCCTTGGGCCGCTACCGCTGGATATCATATGTCTGATAACATGAGTGCGTCTGTCATGGTACCAACCCTTTGGTTCTTGCAGTACATAGTGCTAGTGTAAGTGGAATGGATAACATCAGGCTGGTCTCTGTATGCTTGCCTGACGTGCTGCAGGACACTGCACACGGCTGAGGATGCAGCAGAGGGCTGCGAGAAGTGGGTGTTCCAGTTGTGGCTGTGCACAGGGCTGCAGCAGCGGCCACGTATTGATGCAGCACAGGCAGCGGCCCAGCAGCTGGCTGCAGAAAGGAAAGCGGGACAAGGGAAGCCCAAAAGACCAAACAAGAAGAAAAGATAACCTCCAGCTGCTGAGGAACAGTATTATGCCCATAATGTATCCTAGAACGTGCGAAGTTTGGATCGCCCCTATGTCTGCACGTGGGAGTGCTGCATCTAACAGTGGGTGACGAGCTGCTGAGCTGTCGCTTTGACTGCTGGGTTGCCAGACCTTCTCTGGGCATGTATGCTGTCCTGCACCTGTGCCATATTACGACATTTTCATGAACGCGTTCGCAGATATTTTTCCTGAATAACATTGATTGTCCTACAGCTCGTCGGCTCGAAGAGTGCTGGTACTGCCTGCGGTCCTGCTGCCACACCAGCAGCACGCATTTGGAATTGCCTTTACGGGGTAGGGCATCAAAATCAAAGATAGCGATTGCTACCTACCTGTAATGGCTTGTTAACTGATGCTCCTTCTTCCAGTATCCCATACCGCCGTGGATCGTTGCTTCTTTTCCTTGCTTGCAGCACTGCACTCTTCGTGCAGTCAGAAAGCAATGGCGTAGCAGCACCTAAACTGTTAATTGGATTCTGAGTCTCTATCACTTGTCGCAAAGCTCTGGCAACTTGTTGTCCATCTGTCTAGGACAGCAAGCGGCGGCCTCACTTCTCTCCGTCCTCATTGCGCCCACGTTTTATTGTGGCATTCCACAGATATATTCTTCTTGCGTCTGCCGGTGCACATACAGGCTACTTGCAGCTTCAGCTAGCAATTTTCACAACATAAGAGCATCAGCTGGCAACATGCACACAATGCAGAGTTCAAAGCAGGCCTGTAGGTGCAGCAACTCTGCAGCCACAAGTAGATCGGTAGCAAACAGGTCGACAGTCTCGGTCGTATGTGCAGCCCGTCGGCATCAGCAGCCAACAGAGATGACTGCAGCGGGCACTGCAGCTCTGTCACTTGCAGCAGTGGCCACAGCAGTACAGCTGATCCTGCCTGCTGCTGCACCAGCAGTGGTACCTGCAGTCAGCAGCCAGCCAGCAGCAGCTGCCGAAGCTGCCAGGTTTCAGCCAGTTGTGAGCGAATTGTCGGTAGCTGCAGCACCTGCCGTTGAAGTAGAAGCAGATGATGTCTTGGGCAACCTGACAGAAGACGTCGCCCTTCCACCAGAACTGATGAGGTTCATGGAGCTCATCACGAATGTGCGTTAACTACTACAGGCCTCACTATGTTCGTTTCGTTCACAGGAGGGTTGATCTGGTTTTGCCCCCAGATTCTGCAAAATCTGCAAAATCTGTCTGTGCTGACAACCTTCCTGCCCGGCCTTGCTGCACACCAGCATATCAGCCTTTTGAACATGCTGGGCCGCACCCTTGAAGGGACCCTCACGCCAATACATGCCTCTCTGACAGCAAGACACACGTTTGTTTTGATCAATGCAGGGACCTGTAAAGAATGCTGAAGAGTTGCAGGATGCTCGGCGCTCTGTGGGCTTTGAACGTGCTCCTGATGGCCGTGTGCTGCTGCTGACAGAAGACGGGGAACCATTTCAGGTCAAAGCTGACATGGGCGTGCCGGGGATGCTGCTACTGAGGTGAGCCAAAAATGCAATCACTTACTCACCCATTTTTATACATTTCTATACATTTGCCAAATCGTATAGAACCCTTGTGGCCTCATATGACTCTTCTCAATCCAGCGCAATCACCAGTCTTGTTGTTGGGATCTTCTGCCACGGCAATGGTGTCTGCTGCCTGCTTGTTTATCCTGTAGGGATGCCGGCGGCTACTGCTACTACCTCCCCCGGGATGATGACAGCGTCCTGCAGCAGATTGACCTCTCAGACGACGCAGTAGTGGCTCAACTTTTTGCGAATCACGCATGGGAAGAGCTTGTGGAGCCTTTGGAGGTTGTTGCTGATGGTGTCGACATGCAGAACAGCAGCAGCAGCAGGGGTGAGGGGTCTGAGGGGCCTGTGGGCCGCTTGGAGCAGCTGCGGTTGAGTGAGCGGCAGTTCAGGACTGTGGTGAGTTTGATCTCTGGAGGACAGGAGCTGCCTGAGGAGCCACTGGAGCAGCTGGATAACCAGGAGCAGCAGCAGCAGTAGCAGTAATAGTGCTGCAGCAGATGGATGATCAGAAGCAGCAGCAGCAGCAGTAATAGTGCTGGAGCAGCTGGATATTCAGGAGCCGCCGCATCAGCAGCAGCAGTAGTGCTGGAACAGTTAGTGCTAAGAAGCCACCGCCGCCGCAGTAATCGTGCTGGAGCAGCTGATTGATCAGAGGCAGCAGCACAACAGCAGTATAAGTGCTGGAAAAGGATTGCCGGATAACCATGAACAGCAGCGTTGATGATGCTGGAGCAGTAGCAGTGACGAAGCAGCAGCAGCTGCAGTAGTGGTGTAGAGGCTGTGCTGACGGTTGAATGATGACACGCCTTGTCTGCTTCTGGGCTGATGATGTATGAGATGCACGAGATGCACTACACCCCAAAATGATCAATCACTTTTTCAATGTGTGCTATTGGTTTGATACTACAGATGTATTGGCTTCCATCCGAAGTACACGTGTGGTTTATGGGGGTGTGAAGATATCAACAAGCAGAGAGACTGTAACACAATATAATCATTGAACCAACCATAGCACAGTAAGCAAAGAAGATTGCTTGAACATGCAACCCACTGTTGTTCAGGGAGCTGCCTGCTGCTGCTGTAATACCTGCTGCTGATGGATCATGACACCCATCATGTTGAGGGATACACCTGCCCTGACGAGCTTTCATTTGCCGTCAGAATGCTGCTTGTGTCTGAGCTGCCAGACAAACTCTGAACTGCCAGAGTTTGTTGTGCAGGTGATGCTCAGGCACTACCGGCAGTGCACACTGTGTTGCTGACAGCAGCAGCAGCCGTGAGCCCAGCAGCAGCAGCAGCACCGCACTGCAGCGTTGACAATGCTTGTGGCAACAGCCACACCACCAGCGGCAACATCACCAATTGCAGGAGCTATGACAGCCTGCAATCAGGTGAAGTTGCTGACAATTCAGGCTGCAAAGCACTTTGTGCAGCAGTTGTGACATGCAGCTGTCAGGTAGGGAAGTGATGGTCTACTGCTGTGCCTGTGTGGTCAATCTTGCTTGCACATACCAAATACATATTCCCAAGGGCCTTGCGGCCGGAAAGGGTAATTCTTCTTCTTCTTCTTCTTGCTTGCACATGTAGCAGATAGCAAGCTGCAAGCAGTTCAGAACCACAGCTAGCTGTATGTGGATCATATGTTGTGTCCTGCTGTGTCTTGTGTCCCCAAACAGCCAGCTTGGCAGCAGTATGGATCATTATGGGCGTGATACACTTACAGGACTAGACCCCACTGCATGCTGCAGCGGCTGCTGTCTGGCATACCAAGATACCACTGCTTCAGACATAGCTCACCCAGTGAGGTAGGGACCCAAGCCCAATGCTTGAAGCATATGTGCTATACAGCATGGAGGTATGCTGTACCTCACAGGCACCTTCGCCATGTGTGTGGCCCCAACTTTTGTCCCAATTGAGTGCATTTGGCAGGGACCTAGGTTGTCATCAGCCCTAGCTCTTCTGGTTTCACACACGCAATTACCTTAAATATACAGCAAGCAACTGCTTGCAGCTGTCAGTGACTGATTGTGCGTTGTGTCTGCTTGTGCTGTACAGGCCTGGTGATGGCTGTCTACTGTAGGGGTACTTGAGAGTGTATGCAGGATGCAGGTTCAAGCACCTGACATGACAGCAATAGCATTCACAGCAGCTGCAGCCTGCTGCAGATGACAGCAGAGGCACTGGTGGAACAGTTGGTGGATGTCCAGTTGCCATAGAGACTGAGCCCTCCGGTAACAAAATAAAAACTCTCTACCTCTGTTGAAACAGACACGCAACACAACGCATGTCAGCGCATTTGCCATGGCATTTCAACTTGCTGCATGGCTAAATTTCTTTTACACTAGTACTCAGGAAGAGACTGAGTACTCACATGTGACATGCCATGCACAACACTGTCAGACATAATCCTTTTTCTGTGCAGGGCTGCCCTGCAGAAAGGAGCTAACTGGAGCCGGCAGACCTGACACAACCCTAGTTGCCAGACCACTGTGGCTGTAAACTAGTGCTTATGCTTACGCACAAGCGTAAGGTCTACCACTGCAACAAATCCAAACATAATGGTAAGCCAGGCTGGCATCCACACCGGGCTTGCTATTACCTCGCTGTTGCCTTCTGCTCCAATCACCCAGCCCACAATCAACACCAACAGTATGAATGCTATTGCTGCCTGCACCCTAATCTTCTCTGCCAGTCGCACTGAAGCACTGACCACCCCCACAACACCCAAAGTCACCGCCCAGCCTTGCTGCACAACATCGCTGGAGGCTGCTGCTGCTGCCCAAGCTGTAAAACTTGGTGAAGTATCCTGCTTATGATAGTAGAAATAGACCGCAAAGGGCCACAGGACTGCGGCCACTCCTGCCAGGGTGCTCTCAATTGCACTCATCAACAGTTTCCAGCCTTCTTCAGATAGGTTGGAATCTGCGATGGAAGCAATGCAGATAAGTATCAAACAGGAGCAAGATGGTTGATCCTACAAGCACCACGCTGATGTTATCACTATTCTCTCCTCTGGGCTGGTGAAGCATGCAGCTGGCAACCGTTCAAATGATTTGCCAAATGGGCCAGTCTTTTCAAGGTGGCTTGAGTACACCATGTCTTTGCCTGATCAGCTGTCCCTTGCAGCGCACCAGCTCCAGCAGAGTGCGTCCGAGCAGCCCATGCATGCACTTCATACCAGTGACAAGCAACACGCACTGTGATGCAGTCTGTGTTGCCCAATGTTGCTTTTGGTGATGGCAGCATGGACTGTGCCTGTGTAGCCTTGCGTCTTCTGTTCAGAAAGCCTTCTTTGTCGCTGCTGCCGCTGTTTCCTTGGCCTTGGCCTCCTCTTTACCAATGTCTGCAAATATCAAGCAACATCAAGGCAACCTGTGGGCTTGCGTTGCATACCTAGGGTATGTGGGGTACTCAGGCAGCAGGCTGGCAGACTATCTGCTACTGAAGGGGGGGGGGCATTTAGAGAAGAATTACAGGCGTGAGGAAAGTCAGGGGCCCCAGAGAGCGCTCAAGCAAGCTCAGGTGAGTTCATTTATTGTATTTTATTTCTGTCTGAAAACCCCTAACATATAGGACAGTAGCAGCCCTTTGCAGGGTTGGAGTTGGCAACAATCTTCTGCCCACCTCCACAATCATACACAGCTGCAGCTTCGTCCTCTGTATCCCAATACCTATCATCTTCAGCTACAGCTTCTTTACATGTGAGGTGCTTGCGTTTGCGGTTATCTCGCGGTTACATCATTTCCACGGTAGGATCGTCAGACCATCAATGGTAACAGGCGTTGTAAGCACCCCTTTTAAGCCATTAAATGACAAGATGATTTCATTGTGTTCATATTGATTTAATTATTCTGTGATTTGGGATTTAAGCTCAGAAACTTCAGGGACAAAAAGTTGATGAAAACACTCTGGGACCCAGCAGCAAGGCCAAGAGCCCCCCTCCCTTTGACCCCCTTAAGTTTTGATTTAAAATTAGCCCAGATAGTCTTTATACCCCTATAAACGTTTGTGGGAGGTTTAAGGCGACTCTGAGGGTGGACCCCTGAAGCAACCTCCCTGCCCCTCCCCCCTCCCCCCCTTTTGCTGCCACTGTCATTTATTGCACTGCTGTTACTAAGCCACCTGACCACCACTGGCAGCTGCTGTGCTGTCAACAACAAATACCTGCAACAAAGGAAAGGCGCTGCCAACCAAGAATAAACAGCTACAGCTATGTGTCCTAGGCAGGCAGCTGTTGGCTGCCCTGCTCACCTTCGAGCTCCTCCAACAGGTCGTATATCTCCAGTGACAATGCTAATATTTGGTCCTGCAGCTGTTTCACGCGTGTGGCATCAAGTTTGCGCTCTGAAGCCATCCACTTGCGGAACTCTTTGTGAGACGCATCTAGCTCCTGCTGAACCTGCTGCATTCTTGCTGTTGCTTCCAGGCGCGACCGCCTCGGCTCCTTCTGTGGCACAGCCAGCTTCCAAAGGCTGACGATAGGCCAAATCATCCCAACACTGCAACTAAGTACCTCCTGTGGCAAAACCGCACTTAGAGCTGAATCACAGTCAATCTTGCCACGATGGAGAATCGTATGCTCGTTAGGCAGACAAGCATCGGCGTTGGCTCCGGCTCAACCCTCGAGTCGAGGCCCTGGCATAAATTAACCGTCTGTCAGTGTAAGTGGACAAAGAAAAACTCACGAGGGCCACGCGCTGTGGCCGTCCCGGAGATAGATGGGTTGGCCACGCCCCCGTCGCTCCTGCTGTCCTAAACCCTTCAGCAGGGTACAGCTGTACCCTTGAGCGCCGTAACATGCGCTGCCACAGCCATTACTGGCTGTTGAGTCCATCTACACTTGCTGCCTTGCTTCATATGCCTTGCATGTACTGGCAGTGAGTGTGGATAGTAGGGCCAGTGGTCAGCCAACAAAAGGTCGGTGATGCACAGGCTTGGTGTGTATGTGCATGACTCTGTGTGGTCATTGCTGGCGATATACAGGTCGCACTCAGGTGCTTATATGCCTGTGCCAGACCAATGTGCTGCTTGTGATGACATGTGCCTTCCATGCTGAAGCTTGCTTGGCATACATGTTGCATCTGTCTATGCACATACTTGATGCCTGCAATTGGAGGAAGGTTGCTGGGGTGTGGGGATTGGGTAGGCCAAATACCCACTGGTCATTGCAGTCTGCGTGGCTGGATGGTGGATTGTTGGACAGTGTTGTCCTAGCTGGGTGTGAGACAGTGAGTGTCATTGGTC
>JABEVS010000230.1:44543-103827 GCA_018290735.1 Coelastrella sp. MACC-549 | reverse complement strand
TACCTGTAAAAAAGAGAGCAAACGGGTCAGCACCACAGGGTTGCGTGGGGGTGGCGCCCCAGGGTGGTGACCGGGCGTCTCGAGATAAGAAGCACCACTGCATCCGCTGTAACACGTCAGTCCTGCAGAAACACACTGCAGGCACAATACCTCGTGTAGCAGTGTAATGATAGGGACAGGATATATTATGCAACCAAATGATGCACATGACAAAGGCGATCAACAGCAAAGGTACTGGCCAGGCACCTAGGCTGTGGATCAACCGGTGGCAAGCAGTGTATTGGTTTCAGTTGCATTGCTTCATTCGGCCTTCAAGCCCGGTCAACCCACTCAGTTGGTTGACTAAGTGCAGTGTTCTGTATATGTGTATTGCATATCAACATATTACATGTGTCATGTCTTCGACATGTCGGTACAGCAGCATACTTTGTAACAGTTTTCACGGCGCTTTAGACGGACACAGACGTGTTCCCCATCCATGTAAAAGAAAGTATATAACGATATGAGATGTCGAGTATTTGTGGGGGAGAAATTCTCATAGGAAGGAAGGAAGGAATGAAAGGGTTTTAATACTAGAAGAACTCATAATAGGGGTTTTGCCACTGAAACAAAGATGTAAAAGAAATGGTGCCACTTAAAAAAAATTTGCCATGCAATAAGTTGAAATGTTATGGCAAATGCGTGGCGATGGTGTGTTGGCAGGTGTTGGAAGATGTAAGGTTGAGTGTGAAAGAAAAATAGACATGCAGCAAGTTCGAGTGTGAAAGAAAAACAGGCATGCAGCAAGTTGCAATGCCATTGCAAATGCGCTGACATGCGAACCGTAAAAGAATATAAGCATGTTACAAGACTGGGACAGGGTCTAGGGTATATTTGCAGGGATATAATAAAGAAATTGAGTCATGCAGCGATGTAGCATACGTATCCTGGGGCCGCGTACCCAAGGTTGTAAATAAGCGAGCATCATGTTGAGCCTCTCCAACTGTTGTGGCAGTAATTAGGAGCAGTAAAATACATGCAGCATGGCTATATTTCTTTCACATGCAGCGAAGGGAGATGCAAAATGATGAACACTTAAAAGAGGCACTTGAAAGAGACATCACAATATGAGATAGAAATATAGCCATGCAGCAAGTTGACAATATTGCAGGAGACAAGGACATACGGAACCAGCACATCACTCCACCAATTCAGAATCATCATCAAAACACAAGTGTAACAAGCGTATAGATGTAACCGCTACTACAGTAAGGCCTCAGTACAGAAACTGGAAACCAAAACAACCAGAAAAACACAGCCAGCAACACAGATGTTCCTGCAGGCTCAGGAATGCAGATGTATGGCACATTTTAAGCCAGTACATCGAGCAACAATACGAAATAGAAGTAGTAACACCACACCACACAACAGCGCAGAAGACAGCAAAAGAGTGCCACATACCTAGTACACAGTGGCTGTATCCAGGTGCACCAGTGGTAGCTGTGTTGCGAAAGGGCGCCGTGCAGTGTATGAATGTGTTCAGTGGCTGGAGCAATGATGGTACAAAATCCATGCCTGAAAACAACAGCAGAGACAACAGTAGATGTTAAGAACAATACTGTGGAACAAGACATTACGGGTGTGACACCGGAACTTGTTAAGCAGCAGGTGTGGGCATCAATCATCTGCTGGCAAGGTGCAAAGCAATACCACTGGCACCCAATAGCAGGGCTCTAGTGGACCTACTACTGTTTCCAGCAACACGGGGCCGACAAGGCATCCTAGTGGACAGCAGAGCTGTCCTCCACGACTTATATGGCATAGATGCTCGCACAACTGCTGGCTGCGAGTAACGCAGTGACTGTAAGAGACCTCAAACATACTGCCAACCACTGATTGGGCCTTTTGATGCAAGGCCTCCTAGACTGAGAGATACTGACACGGGAACCTGGCAGCCATGGCCAGTCCCCTAAATCCAAGTCAACATACCTCATATCTGCAAAACACGTCATCAGCAAGTCAGCAATGTGCCATGACATCAATGAATAAGTGCAGTACAGTAAACACGGTTAGCACACACAGACCCAGTCGATGGGTGCGGCAGGAACGACGTTAACACGCAAAGTCACCACGCAATATTTAACATGCATGAAGTGCTGCGTACCTGTTGAGTGGGGCCCCTAGAATGTGCTGCAAGTTGATGCGGTACAAGGATGCTGCGTTAATCCCCGATGGGACCAATGGTTAACTTGGGTACAACAAGAAAGCAGTGTGGGAGTTTGGATACCTACAGTGCTACCCCCGTGCGCAGCGGGCTCCTCATCGAGCAGGTATGGGCAGGAGTGTAGGGGACCCCGCCCCAGACTGGATCTGTTGCGGTAGTTTCAATGTGTGAAAGAAACATAGCCATGCATCAAGTTGAGATGCTATGGCAAATGCGCTGTCATGCGTTGGGGGCGCCACCCTGATATGATGCTTGTGCCTGTCGTCTGTTCTGGCTGTCCATCCAGCTGTCACCGAAGTCCTGCACCAAGTACTACCTGTAAAAAAGAGAGCAAACGGGTCAGCACCACAGGGTTGCGTGGGGGTGGCGCCCCAGGGTGGTGACCGGGCGTCTCGAGATAAGAAGCACCACTGCATCCGCTGTAACACGTCAGTCCTGCAGAAACACACTGCAGGCACAATACCTCGTGTAGCAGTGTAATGATAGGGACAGGATATATTATGCAACCAAATGATGCACATGACAAAGGCGATCAACAGCAAAGGTACTGGCCAGGCACCTAGGCTGTGGATCAACCGGTGGCAAGCAGTGTATTGGTTTCAGTTGCATTGCTTCATTCGGCCTTCAAGCCCGGTCAACCCACTCAGTTGGTTGACTAAGTGCAGTGTTCTGTATATGTGTATTGCATATCAACATATTACATGTGTCATGTCTTCGACATGTCGGTACAGCGGCATACTTTGTAACATGTGGTCACTTGGTGGTGAAAAAGAAATTGAGCCATGCAGCAAGTTGAAATGTAACGTAGTACAATAGAGCTCAGTTGAGTAAAGCAACTTCAATCGAGAATACTTCCAGGCAGATGGCCCACACCCCTATGACCTAGATGGCTGTAGGGGAAAGCTCAACGTTGTGGAAAGACTTTACTTAGCAATTGTCATCACTTGTGCACACGTGCTTGCTGATTTTCAACCCATGTTACAGGTAACAGAGACTCTCCTCAGGGCAAGCCATGCAACAGAAAAAACAAGGTGGCAGATGAGCTGTTATGACATGCATTGCATTGTTTCTCCATTCCATGATATCTGCAAAGTCTGGGGCCAAGGCAGCAGGCATGACTTCTGGACATATGTCCAGAACATCATCTTGCAGTGCAACACCAGCACACAGCGGTGAAGAACAAGACTGGGCTCAGCTCCTTGCATGATGCAACAAACTTGAGACAAAGCATGTCAGCGCATTTGTCATAGCATCTCAACTAGCTGCATGGCTCAATTTCTTTTGCAAAGCCAGTGCTGACTGTGCTTGCTGACAGCTGTAGCTAGAGAATGTAGCCCTGCCAGCTGATCTGCAGAGATTTGCAAGAAACTCCTTCAATTTGGGCAAAGTCGTGCAGACCAATCACTGGACCCATTCATGCTGACATGCTATTGGATTAGTTAAACCCTTAAGATACCTTTCCCTCCCAATGGCTTGCACCACTTCCCCTGGCAGTAACCTGGCAGGGGCTTGATGAGCAGCACTGCAAGTCCACTGCCAGCGGCTGCTGCCGCAAGATGCATCAAATAAACCATGGAGAACAAGGATCTTGGATCATGCGACAATATATGTGTGGCACATCAACCACAACCAAAAGCACCAGAAACACAACCTTTCATGATGTTCATGATTTACAGTGTATTTGTTGCCTGCTGAGCAATTGAGATTTACCAGGGACAGAGTGCTGACGCCAACCAAATGCAGAGCAGGAGGATACAGCTTCTCAGCAGCACTAGTAATACACTGACCATCGTGCTAATGAATACACCATGAGAACCACTGCCCAGAACATCTGTGAGGATGCACAGCACCACAGCTGAACCATGACTGCTGAACAACATGTGGTGCAGCATGATGGGACAGGCGAGAGCGCCTCTGCAGCGATCATCCTTTCTGTGCATATATACATCACTAGATGCATACAACATGTGCCAGCCACTGTGCGTCCTAGTGCTCTCTTGAGTGCTGCAAAGAATGCAGTATCAAATGAAGCGCAGACCACTGTTTCTGAATAGTGTCTTGCATAAGTGCCAGTGTGTTTTGGGGCTCCTAACCATCAAACTCCACAACAAAGGTCTCAGGCTTGCATGTGTCCTTGTACTGCTGAAGAGCATGCACGAGTCAGTATTACACCTTGGCAGGATCATCCAGGCCCTTGGCATCCTGCGGCAAGTTTGGAAAACATGGTTCAACAGATGACATGACAAATACATGGTGCGTAAGCAGGCTAAGCTTCTAGTGATGGTTGATAAGTAACTGGGCAAATGCTGCATTCATGGCTGCTGTGATATCTGGAGTCTGTCAAGGAACCCACCACCACTATTTGATTACACTGTGGAACTGACGACCCTTGCAAACCAGCTGCCCCACAGCCGCAGTGACTGCGAACTCACCAGAAATTTGTGCACCTCTGCCAGCAATGGGCTGAAGTTGTCTATGAAGCTGCGCATCTGCTGTAGAGCCTCGGGGTCATTGGTGCCGGCAACCTTCTCCATGAATGTCTCACGGCTGGGAACAAAGTGAAAGGCAACCTACACATGAGGAAGCAGGCAGGTGTGGTGGAGTTGTAGCCTGCTCAAACCCATAGGTTCACAGCTTTCTTGCAGGCCGGTCATTGCAGTTGGCCTGGACACAGCCACTCATGCCAGACTGTGATCCAAACATCTGTCTGACCAAACAGACACGAACTGGGAAGAGAGTGGCCTTGTACCGGGCAGGTGAGCACTGACGCATGATGTACAGTTGTCACACATAGAAATCGGAGCAGGTAGCAGCTCTGCAGCATCCTCACACTGAATGCAGATGAAGCGATGAAGCCGTGCCACTTGTGGAGGCCTGCATAGTACTCCTGGTATACCACATCACTCATTGAGGCGGATGGGTCGTCCAGCAAGTGTCTCATGATGGCCATCATGAACTCAAGGGCTCTGCAGGATGACACAACAGATGGCAGCTTAAGCAGAGGCCAATGTTGCAACCCACCTACAACTCCAACAGACATTGCAATCCTCAACAACTGCTTGCATACAAGTCATCGAGGCTACAGGGTGTATGTGACTACAAATGGTGGTGAAAGCACAGCTTTCCATGGCTGGTCCTGCCTTCAAGTGCTGTGCACGAACCTCTTCAGCCACAGAAGTCCCTTTGTGCAGCTCTTGCTATGATCATGGTCATTGCGCGCCAGCTCTTCGTCTATGATGCTGAAGAGTAGCTCAAACTGCTGAGGGCTTGTAAGAAACCTAGCCCTCAGTCTCTGCATGACAAGCACACTCCAACATCACAGCCTGTCACCTGCACAACCAGGCTTATGATCCTAGACCGTTACAAGCTGTTCGACCAGTGAATTTCGCATCTTGTCGCGAACTGGACAATAAGAAGCAAAGATGCTAGACAATCTCAGCAGTGGGTGAAGCACCATCACTCTCTTACCTCTATGTTGGTAGAGATGTCAGTCTTCACTATGGCGAACGCAGTTCCAAATTGATCTGCGCCAGATAGCACTGATAAGATAACCTTTCATTATCAGCAGCACCGGGCATGCAACACATTCACACCTATTACAGGGCAAACCAGCTGGCAGCAGTCCAAGAAGCCATCTGTCAGAAGCTGGCCATCTGGGTTAGTGGCTCTAGGGAGCTTCGCCGATGCCGCTGCAAACAACGACATCTCTTAGGTAAGGTCACCGAGCGCTCATACAACTGATGCCAGTGCACGGCTACCAAACAGGACAAGTTCAATCGAGGGGTAATTTCGTGTAACTGGCGACAAGCAGATAGTCAAACGGCAGATCTTTTCGTGATAGAGGAGACTGACAATTTGTTGTTCAATGGGCATGTACAGGCCTGGTCCTGAGCGTCGACAGCCCCAATTGTCAGAGGTACAGTACTGTATAGCACTATTATTAACTATGACATGGCCCGGTATCCAGCATTTTGAAGTACAGACCAGCAAAGCTGCAGTGTCAATGGGCAAAGTCTAGGCCTGTTCAGCAGGTTTTGGCAGTACTGCCGGGACTACACCCCATAACCAGCAAAGTGCTGATGCATGCAGAATCTTGCAGGGTAATGTGGCAGACATGCCTCGATGTTGTGGCAGACATGTCTTAACACTGCGCCTTAAAGACAGCCTTCTCAGCCTTGCGACTGGCTACTGCAGGCACTGCAGAGGAAACATCTGGTGCAGAGTCTGCTAGGTAAGAGAGCAGCGCTTCCCTTCGGCTAGCTAACGCCTGCTGTTCACTCATGTAACCACCACGGCAACCAGAAAGCAGCATCGCCTGCAGGCAGCAGGCAGAAAATGTACAGTAGGCAGGTATTCAACAACTTTTGGACAGTGACTGTGGCTGCTGGGGCAAGCAGGAGAACACCTTTCTGACCAGAACAACAATGCTGCAGTTTGCCATGCCAGTACCTGTGAAAGATCTCATGTTGCTGCAAACCTTTACAATAATCTCAGACCATAAACAACAGGTCAAATGCTTCTGGTCTTCATGTGTGCATCTTTCCGCACCTGCTGTTGCAGCACTCCTGTTGCTGGCTGTGGCGCATTGGTTGTTACAGCAGGCTCTGTGAACATCTGCGGCTGCAGACCGTCAGTCACCTGGCCTGTAGCCAACAAGCCTGTGCGGGAGATATCCTCCTGTGATAGTAAGCTGTTGCTGCCTGCACCTTGACCACCACATCCAGGCTGGAGCTTTGCTATCTTCATATGTCTAAGCTGCTGTAAAGGCATGATTTGCAGCTCACCGCCTTTGACAAGCCTCACCGCTGCAGCAGGCACACCAAGCTGGTTCAAACCAGCAGCAGGAGCAACGCCGTTGCTGCTCTCAACCCTGCTGCTTTCAACCCGCGGGGTTGCCTGCAAACTGACAGATGCACTGCAATCTGAAAGCACTGCTTCAAAACTGTTAGCTACCTGGCCGGCAACGGTCATGTTGTCACTGGCGCCTTTGCGATCAGCAGCCTCAGGTGTTGTCCTGGTTTTTGTTCCCGTTTGTGACGTCTTTCCATGGCCTGTAGTAATTGGATGTCCACCTGGGCCACCCCCAGGGATGCTGAGTGTGGTTAAGCCTGACGGAGCAGTGGCAAGCTGCTGCTCTGCTGTCAGGTGCCTCTCAAGTGCCTGTTGTGCATGTCTAGGACGATCTTTCACTGCTGCTGCCACAAGCCTTGTGCTGCCAGTCATGCCCTTGGCATCTCTGCTGTTGGGTCTGCCATCTCCTATGCCTGCAGCTGCAAGTTGTGCTGCCTGTTGCTGCCAGCTGTCAATCATCGACTTGAAGTGACGCTCATATGCATCATCCCGGGCAATGGAACATGACTGCGTTGCACACGACACATAGATATATAGCATTAATATGCAGCAGGTGATTTGTTACTCAATAAAGACAGGATGAGGATGGTAGCAACACAAATAACAATCACGGGGGTGAGTCTTATGATTCACAAGGCAGGAATAAGCCACACCTTCTCATCAGTGCTTGGCAGCAAGAGAAGCTGCCAGCTGGGAGCTGGATCTGTGGCTCCTGTTGACTGGTCAACCCACTGCTGACTGGCAACTGGTTGCAGACGCATCACAACAAGATATTTGCCGGGCTGCAACTGCAGGCTTGGTAGCAAGGCCCTTGCACCGATGCGGTCTGCTGAAGTTGCCTCAGCAACCAGCTTGTAGGTGGCGTCCCAGTTCACCTCCTTGCTCCCGGCTGTATCAAACACTTGCAGGCTGTGTGCCAGCGGCATGCGCTTGTAGTTGCTGCTGCTGCCTGGCCTTACAGAGCTATTGGTGGCAGAGATGGCGGATGGCTGTGGGTTGCTGCCAGCTGCAGCTGCTGGCATGTACAGCTGCGACAGCAAAGCCAGCTGAACTGGGACTGAGGCGGTGACAAGCAACCTACAAGCATCAATACCCACTGCAGTTGCATACACTGTATGGCAGGCTGCCTACACAAGGGTTGTCAGAGGTGGCACTGGGCATGAGGAGGGTTGAGAGTTTGAGGATATGAACGCTGGTGCACACGAGTGAATGCTTATCAGCTTTTATCATCTGACTGCCCGTACCTGACAACAACAGCCATAACATTCTGTGCGTACACCCCCTCATGCAACACTTGCCGCTGCACTGGCAGCTCCTGCAATGGTGGCAGTGGTCTGTTGCTGCAGATGTTCACGCTCCAGCTGCCAGCAGGTATGTCTGCATGTGGTTCTGCTAATGCTAGCAATGTGTACCCTTTATCAGCAGCTGAGAGCTGCAGCTGTGTAAGCTCATTGAGCACATCAGTAACCATTTCCATGCTGCTGTTATCCACCAACATTAGTTGAGTACAGGCTTGCAGTGCCGTGCTACTGGCACTGAAGCCTATGGATGCAGTGCAGACTTCACTAGCTTTCAGGAAGTACCGGCACAGCAATTGCCTGCTGTCAGCCTGCAGAGCATCATGCCTCCCTTCTTGGGTTGCCACATGCATTGCGCATCTTGCAGCAAGCAGCTTGGTGGCTTCATCAAGAACAAAGTCCCCAGTTGCAAGGAACGATGTGCAATGCAGCAAGTGTGGAGAGCAGTGTAGCTGCAACAGGTGCTTGCCGCGTGGCAAGTGCATCATAGATGCTGAGGCTGTGATGGCTTTCAATCGCAGGAGCGTGTGAGAGTGGCTGAATGTGTCCTCATCCAAACAGGTACCACTGGTTGCTGCTGCATCAGCTGCATAATGCTGGTAGGCTGCCGCTGCTCTGGCGGCGCTTGGTTGACTGCAGCTCCGCTCCTCTGTCAAGCCTGCTGCATGGCGTTGTATCATCAACAACCCTGGCAATGGCTGCTGAATCACTGGCCAGCGTTGTACTAGGGCCCCTTTCACTACACTGTAACAGGCCTGCAGCTGCCCTTCAGGATTGCTCACACTCTGAAGCCAGTCGGCTGGTTGAGGTGGTGTACTACTGACATCCTGTTGTGAGTGCTGCTGCTGCTGCAAAGCTGCCAGCTGTTGCAGCTGAACCACTTTGGCCGCCCCCTCCCTGGCCATTCTCAAAGCACTAGATGGGGTTGATGGCACTGCTGCAAACTGTGCCGCGGCTGTTGCTGCTATTGCAGCTGCTTGCTGACGTCCCTGTTCTGTCCTGACATCATCACCCTGCTGCTGTAAGAGCTGCTGCAACAGGTGTTCTTGTGCACTTGCATCCTGCAGCACCTGCTGCAGCCGCTCCTCTTCCAGGATGTTGGATAGACGCAGCCGGCAGTCAAGGCTGGCTGTCTCAGCGCTTATGTACAAGCAAGTCACCTGCAGATCATTTTGGTGGGTTGCACGGGATGCAGTGTCACCTTAAATGTAATCCAGGATATGACAGCATCTGCCCACATATTCTCCAAGCCTTCTCGTTCAGATGCATTGTGAAAAGCTTCCTGCATATGCTAGCACCAACAAACAGTCTATAGCACACCTGCATATCCATGACCTCCTGCCTCAGGGCTTCAGCTACTGCCAGGGGGGCCACCACTAGCGCAGCTTTGCCCTTGGCAGCCACAGCCTCCAGAGTGGCAATGGAGACACCATAGCTGTGCCCCAGACACAGCTTAACTCCTACCAACAGGTCAGACCTATGCAAGGTATCAAACTGCTGTTCAGGGACAAACTGCAACAGCTTTGAACCGCGATACACAACAGGCTGCAGACAACAACCAGTACCTACACCAGATGAGAAGTCATCTGCTGAGGCCCTGCGTGCACAATTTGCACTGTTGCAGCTGCTGCCAGGCAATGCATCTGAAGATGCTACTGGATGGTCAGTTTTGTTGCTGGTTGTGTTGCGTGTCACCTCCAAGGGATGGGGTGACCTGCAGAACGGTACAGCAATGGACATATGAGCAGAGTGTCCTGGGCCAATAGCATGTCCCTTTTGGGCTATGACATCGTTGAGCTGTGTGTAGGAGACATGTATATTGATGAGTTGGCGTTGCGTATCACCATTGTCAACACATCAGGGGCACACCTGTTGGTCAGCAGAGGTGCTGGCATCAGCTTATGTCCATAATCTCGCAGCAACTGACGAGCGAGCGTGGATCGGCCTGCACCACAAGGTCCTGCCAGCACAAACACCTGCAGCGCCCGGTCACTGCAGCTATTACGTCCACGTGCAATGAGCGGATGCCAAGGAAGCATGACTGGGGCTACATTTCTGTGCTGACGGCTGACTTGCAGCTCAAGCAAACAGCATGACATGCTGAGCTCATCATACATATCAGACAAAAAACATGGCCATCTGCAGAGTGCCTGGGACTGAGGCAGTTGGCAGCCGTACCTTCTTGCTAGCAGGTGGTGGAGGTGCTGCTGTGTATTGAGGTCCCATTGACAGACATGTCAGCAGCCTGAAAGGTTCCGGGGAGTCAATGAATAGGAACTGTTGTTTCCTGAGGCTGTTACTGTCCAGCCGCTTGCAGGTCTTGACCACTGGCAGGCATGTTGGATTGTGGGCCATCAGCATGCAGCTGCTGTTTGCACTGAGCTCTTTTAAGTTGCACCAGGTCAATTTGCCATCCAGCTGCTGTAGTTGCACCAGCTGCTGGCGCTGGTACCTGAATGCATGCAACAGGGTGCAGCATATATCTGCGCAGGTGTCCATATTGGTCTGGCAAGTCAATGCAGCAGACGTGCAGGGCCACAACATGCCTTGCAGACACTGGCAAACATCTCCAGTGTACCCTCCTTTTGGTTTGCCCCAACTTACTTGAGTGTGGCAACAATCTTGTAAGTTAGCTCTTCCAATTGCCAGGATGGTGCAATTGGCCAGATGTTCCCTGGGCTGCCATTGCCAGTGCTATGAGTTGATTCAAGCTTTATGTAAGCCTCAGATCTCGCAGTGATGTCCTCAAGCAAACCACATGCTGGCAGACGCATCAACACATCCTCATATGCCACATGCAGCCCTGTCACCTGATGCAGATGAGCACAGCCACAGATGAGATAATTGCAATCCGTTACAAACAGACTGCAGCGGTATGACAATTGAGAAGGCTTGCACGTGTTTTGAGAGTTTGCTTGTATGAACCACACAAGTGTAGTTCATGGTGATGCCACTCCAGTTCTGCAACTGAGCGAAAGTAACCCTGGCCCAGGGCTGGACGTCCACACCTGTCTATCCCACAGCATCAAGCGTTTGGCCACATTCTCAGTTGAGTCATCATGCCTGACTGCCAGTCGTGCTATGACATCTGTATCTGGGCTGCCATCAGGCCTGACTGGACGAACTGCCTCGCTGAGAGCACCAGCATCAGCCATGTGGTACACTTTGCCTGCGACATGAAGCCAGGGGTGCCTTGGGACAGCAGCAAGTGCAAAGCAGCACATACACAACAGACAATAGCACTTGTTCGTCAAGAAGGTAGTCATTTGCTTGTTGCAGCAACTCGTTTACCCTCACCTGTTTGATAGTCAATTCTTCTGTACTTGACCCTGTCCATCAGCAGGTTGTGTTGACCCTCCAGCATGATCACCTTGTCAGGGACATGCCCCGCGTCAGCCAGCACTTGGGCCTGAAGCACAACAAATTGTGTTGGTCTGGCTTGAATGAAGCCATCTCAACAACAGCGCAGCTCCTTGGCAATGCATCAACGGCAACGAAGCTCAATTGCTGCATTGCATTCTGCACTGCATGAAATGTGTACCGGTTGCAGCAATGTTGCAGAGCCATTCTGGAACAAGGGGCCTTACCACCTAGCATGTGCACCACCGAGTGTTTTGCAGTGACCGACCTGCTGCTTTGTATGGGGGTACCCATCAAGGACCCAGCCCTGTGCCTGACAGTCAGGCGCTGCCAGGCGCCGCAGAAGCAGGGTAAGCAGCATCTTGTCTGGCACCGTCTTGCTGCTGTCCATGTACTGCTTTGCTTGAAGACCTAGTGGAGTCCTGGCTGCTACTTCAGCATACAGCAGCTCACCAGCATTCACATGAGGAATCCCAAATCTGCAGGCATCACAAAAGCACAAGATGACCTACAAGCACAATCACACAATCTGATGGCTGCTGTGTGCAGGCTGGACAGCTGCAGCCCCATTAAGCCTGTGCCACGCACATAGTTGATGTTGAACGGCAGACATTCCTCAATACCTCACTCAGGATTGCTGAGCAATGCAGACCCTGCATCACCAGTTGTTGCCCGTCAAATGGTTTGATTGCATTGCTTTGGTTGCATGCACACACCTGGTGGCCAGGATGGCACTCTGTGTACTTTTGCCACTGGCAGCAGGTCCTAACAGCAATATCTTGAGTGGCTTGAGACCATGCACTCTGCTGCCAAGGTCCCATAATGACCGTCCATAGCCCCAGACAAAGCTGCTGGGTATTGCTGTGGGATAACGCTCATGCAACACCTCAGAAAGTTGGCCAACAGTGCCCAATGCTTCCTGAGACTTGGCACAAATGGACGGCAAAGGCAGATTGGAATTTTTAAAAACTTCTCTCTCCTATGCTGCCATACATTGTGTGCTGGGGTTATGGCAGACCTGTAGCGCCAATATTGTTGCCGCCAGCTGGTAAGCACGGCCAGTCGAGCAACTTTCACTCATACAGCAAGAGTGCAGTGGAAAATGTTCCATCAAGATCAAGAATTGCTCAGTGAATATGGCTTACCTGTGGATCATGTGAGAGCACTACATCAAATAACTCAGGACGTGCAGCTGCAGCTGATGCTTCATTCACTGCCTCTGAAGCTGCAGCATTTGCCGCATCTTCTGGATCATGCTGCAGTGGAGGGTTGGACATGATATCTGCCCTGACCCTTTGCTGCAGTTGATCTAGACATGGTGGTTGCAAGTAGACATATGTTGCCTGCAGCAACAAACCTCCTGGTAAGTTACCGGAGAGTTGAACATGATGCTTGCCAAGCATCGATCTGTCAACGTGCCTTTCAGGCTGAGGTGGTCTGCTGTTGTTTAGCAGGTGAGGCGCTAACATCATGGAGATGGACACTGGTTTGCTGCTGAAAGTTGTACGTGCCTCCATACCCTCTCAATGGTGCGGTGGCCACAGCTTGGATTTACCTGAAAGCCAGAATCTCTCAAGTTGGCGACATCTGCTACTCGGTCCAAGTCCAGCAGTGGAAGTTTCCCGGATGCCTGCAGCTTCCTGGCAGATGCTGCGCTGATGCCATATACATGCCCCTGCACTTGTTGATGGATAAGAAACTTGCCATCAGCCACCATCTGCTGTGCAACTTCAGGCAGAACTACTTCCATGTCTGCAGTGCCAACAACAAGACAGCAGTGCCATTGCTGTTGATAGGCGATTGATGTGCCAGCCAGACTGCAAGCTCAGCAGGGCACATGCAGTTGTGTCACACAAGTCTGACTTCACGTGAAGGGCCTCTTACAAGCGCTGTGCATCACCCAAGACACACACCTTCAACCAGGCCAGCGGCAGCAGCTCTAGGCCGGCTGGTTATCACCCTGGGAACTGCAAACACATGAGGCAGCATCTTGCACAGCTTCTGCAACACCGCTCTCTTGCCACTGCCAAAGGGAGCCGCTACCACCAATGGCAGCAGCAGCGGTGGCATGGCCCATGGACTGGCAGCTGACAGCGGTTGTTGCAGCTGAGCAAAGCCCTCCTCCGGGTCGTCATGGTCCACAACCGCCTACAGGGTGATGGGAGGGAATGGCTACCCCTGAGAGCTCAACAGCCCAGCAGTCATGGCTGCAATGCGTTAGGCATGCTGCAAGGTGCTGAGTGTATGGTGTTCAGAGGTTTCTATGTCCATTGCTGGCAGAAACTCCTGAGCACAGGATGTGCTGAGTATCCTTTGGCTGGAAGTACCTGTACATGTCCAGCAGTCACATGGCCTTGCATCTGTACCATTGCCCTCTCCACCTGAGCAGCTATTGCAGCTTCTGCAATGCCTGCTGCATATAGACTGGCTGCCATGGCAGACTTCCGGCAAACATATGCAGCAAAGGCCCCATTCATGGCGGGATGCTGCCGTATGATTTGCAGCTGTTCTGTTGAAACAGCACCTACATCAACAACAGCCATCTTGCCTGCACAGCACCACAGCATTTGATGGCAAGATCTTTCCAGCTGTGTACGGACACCCATACCTCAATGTGAAGATATTGAGGTGCAGCATGACGGCACAGCTACAGCCACATTGGTGCTGAGCATTGGCTATGGCTCACACAAACTACGTTTGTGGCATGAACAGGTGTGTGCATCGCTAGGCATGGACATTACCCACCTGCAGCTGCCAGCTCATTTAGGGCATCTGCTGTGAGCACCAGGGTTGTGCCGCTGGCTGGATCCTGTTGGCTCCACACTATTTGACCTTGAGCAGCAAGTTTTGACAATGCATCTGGCTTGATGTACTCAACATCAGGGCTGAGCTCCTTGTCGCCTTTGATGGGCTTCTTGTCTGTGAGTCTCTTTGGCACCATGAAACGGTCTGGGTATCGCTGGAGAGTCTGTTGCACCAGCTGCTCACGCCCACCACCTGTGGTGATACAAACACAGGGCAACATGACAGGCATGATTAAGCCGAGTAGTGGCGTTTGTAAACCAGTGTAAATCCTGTCACAATACCTGGCAGCACAGGATGTATGTTCAGCTGCCATCCTGCAGGTTGCACTTGCCAAGCAGCACAGTCTGCTGCCAGGTCAACTGGTATGCACTGCTCGCACCTGGTGGCCCCAACACCAACAAAGGCACTGCTTTGTTTACAGCTGCCGCCTTCCTAGCTGCTTGTGCAGCTTCATCATCATCAGATGTCAATAATAGGTCTGGCCTGAATCTACTGATGGCGGCTTTCAGCTGCCTATATCCAACGTCCTGCTCGTCATTGATCACAACCTGGGGCAACAAAGCAGTTGCACACAGTCAGTTGGATTCTAGAGCACTTCTTCCTGCCAAGGTGCAGTTGCACGACGGCAATCTGCAGACACAACTTGTAACTTTCTAATGGCATGTACCACACTTGGGCCACTTTTAGCTGCAGAGGTGCCCATCTCAGAATATTTCTTACCTGGTCAAAGATGCTGGTTGTTTGCACTGCCTTCAGTTCATCATCTGCCACAGCTTGCCGCTCTGCCACTTCCTCATCTGACTCTGTGACACAATCCTTCAGCCGTTGCTCATGAAGTTCCATACTTGGGGGTGCCAGGAAGATGGTCAGGCAGTCAACACCCTTGGAGAGCTTGATTGCCTCGGCTCCCTCAGCTTCAAGCTCCATGAGGGGGAGCTTACCTGCAGCAGGTTGATAGGCACAGCATCTCAAAACATACACAAACTGCTCAGCTGCTTGCTTAGATCAGCTGCAACAGCAGCAGCCGACTTGCAGTACCACTGTGTCGTGCCAAACCCAGCCAGCAGTTGGGCTCAGCACGTATGCCAAGTCCAACTGCAGTACAGGTAATGCCGATAAACTCACATCTGCCTACCTGACGTAATGACTTCCATGATGTGCTCCATGGAATGGCCGTGCTTGTGCGCCACCAGAGGGTGCTTAAACAGGTCAGCATGCGATTCAAGGAACTTTCCAAGGTTGGCTGCAGCTTCAAACTCGTCTTTGCTGAGAACCACTGGAATCGGGCCATGCACCGGGCGCTCATCAACCCTCTGGCTAGCTACAGCTTTGCTTTCTTGCTGAGCTGCTGCAGGTTCTTGTGCTGCTGTTGCCGTTGCACCAGCTCCAGTGCTGTCATCTGTGACATACCCTGCTTGTGTAGCACCTGTTGCCGTTCGTGCCGAGCGTGGTGTGCTGCCAGGCTTATCTGTCAACAGTTGCAGCTCGTCCCCATCTACGCCTACATGATGCAGATGCTCATCCGGGGGACGAGTGGTGTGTTGCCTTGGAAAAGCAAAAACATCTGGAAACTCCTCTGCCAGCATCTCAAGCAGCTTGCGCCTTTCACCCACGTTGGGCCCAGCAAGTATCACAGGCTTCAGGAAGGGCTTCTCAACACTGAAAGTGTGGCAACACTTCAGATCAGTCGTCAGTCTCTCACACATATGTGGCTGGACGCTGTCATAGACTGCATTAAGGCGGCACAACGTGTTATCTTGCACAGCAGCCAACATCAGCAGCCTCTTTGCAGACTGCTCACCTGTTGGGTGGTATCAGGTCTGAGTAGTCAAGGACATATGAGGGCAGCCCCCGCAGCCTGTTACGGATAATAGGGCTCAATGAGGATATTGCCTCCTTCAGCTTGACATACACCTGTGGCCATAACGGGATGACAATCGCGAGGCTGCCTTGTCCAGACCATGCCTCATAATGGGGTCTCTAGGTAAGGCATGTGCACTCTACCATCCATGTTGCCCTAGAGCCCTGCTGCTAAGATACTAGATGCAAGGTGGCCTGCTCACCTCTTCCAGGCTGGTGTTTGTGATCAGGGCGTCAAACAATCCAGACAATTGGCTCTTGGCAACTTGCTGCTTTGCCCACGTCAAGCGCTTGTCCAGAGTGCTGGCTGCTTCAGCAAGGCGCTTTTTCTGCCTTCTTCCCAGCACTTCTGGGCTACTTGTGTTCACATACAGGTATAGCCCATCAATTCGCTTGTTGGAGCGCAGAGCCTACATGCACACGTGATGGTTGCAGAGGATGATGAGCAGGTCGAAGGGTGTTAGGAGGGCAAGGATACCTGCAGCCTGCACGGACACTGTCTACCACCAACCACAACGACATCATTGCAGATAATTTGTAAAGCAAGTTTACCTGAGCACCCACACTAGTGTTGTTACCTGAGCTCCCTGCATGTCTAAGCTCATCACACACAGCTTGCCAGTGGCTGCCACCTCCCTGACTGTGGCTAAGCTGGTGCCATACCAGTAGCTCAAAGGTTTGCCAGGGGCAGCAGCAGCAGCTGCTGCACTGCTGGTACATGGACGTGAGTGCACCGTCACTCGTGCTGCTTCCAGAAATTTTTTGCCACGAATGTCCGCCAACAACCTATGCTTAGTTGTGAAGTGATAGTCTCTGTCATGCATGGCAGCAATCAAGGGGAGCAATGTTATAGGTGGAAAGTTGTAGCAATTTGAACAGCACAGGCCCCTATTGCTGACCATATGCATGACTGGCTTGCTGGCAGACAACAGATATGTTTTTCAAAAAATTAGGCATCTGACAAAGATGAGGTCATACAACTTCCTGTTGGGGTGCATGTATATCTTGACCATGCATGCGAAGCAAGTCACCTCACCTGCCATCCACCTCATGCTCCATAGGCGGCCTGCTTGTGTGACTGACAGTGACCCCAAACTTGTCAGGGAACTCAGCCATGAGTCTAGCTATTAGCTGTGATCGACCAACAGCTGATGGGCCTGTCACAACCACAAGACGCGGGGGCGCCCTGGCGGGTTTTGATCGCTTGATGAGGCAGCAGCTTGCCACAGCAGTCAGCTCCTGCAAGTGCAATGTTGAACACAACATGACCCAAGGTACAACAAGTCTGTTGACCAGTACCAGCGCCTGCCTGCATACAAGCTGCAGCCCGATAGTTTGGACCAGGGTGCTTGCAGGCATACCACAGATCATCATCTACCACTGCTGCTCTAGAATCAAGCTCAGACAACGGAGACCTGGGTATGATGTGTTAGACATTCTTCACAACTGAAGCATCCCCCGCTGACCTGCACATGCCTCAGGGGTCCACCCAGTGCCTCCTCCAGTCTGTCAAACAGAGCACCTCCTGCAGTTGGTGTTCCACCAAGAAGGTCAACAAGATCCTCTTGTGGCCAGCCTGTCAACATCTGAAACGCGGCAACCTGCAAGAATACATTGCAGGGAGGAGTCAAAAAGAGACTGCCAAGCAGTAGACATGGCAGCTGCTGCTCAGCACAATCTCCTGCTGCAATGTCCTATGTATATGAAGGGCGGCCAAATTGTACTGTGGCTGATGCTTGATGAAGTCACAAATATTTCAGCTTTGCAGCATATCTGCGTCATACCTGGTGTGGCAGCATAGCTTCCAGGCACCGGTACACAGCCATGACCTTCAGAATGGCCTTGCACAACAACAAAGGCCACAGCTGCAGTGGGCGGCTGCCAACAAGGAGTGCACGGCCTGCAAGTAAATGAGGAGGGCTGTTGGACATCAGCCAAAGTGCGCGTGCAGTCGCGCATCTGGTGACAAGGGAAGTAGATTGCCGCTGCACTGCAGATGCCACAGAAGAGTGCAGCTGCAGCTGCAGCTAGCTCAGAAGCTGCAGCTGCTCACCAAAGAGATCCACTGGAATCCTGTCATCAACCGTCACTGCACGCCAAGTGTCCTGCACAGGTCAGAGTGGCAATGCTTGATGGCGTGTGATGGGCTGCTGGGAGGCTCTTACTACGTCTTTAGTGTTGATTAAACAGTTGAGTGGCATAATGAACGAGGTATCCATATGACTGATGGACCATCGCCTGCAGCTGCACAAAATATCGCCCAGCTGCATACCATGATGTGCAGCTTCACTCTGTACTTGCCCATGGCAGACTTCATGGGAAGACCCTCCTTGTCATGAGGGTAAATCAGCTCCCAAAGATAGTCACCCTTTTTGATGTGCTTCTGCAGCACAACAGAACCACACAGCAGCAGTGGCTGTCAGACGGTACGCTGCTGATCCGGCAATTTATCATAGCAATCTGCGACTCCAGGTATGCCAGCAGATGTTGGCTGCCGCATCAGTGCATAGCCTAAACCACAGCCCCTGCACAAGTCTGTTGCACACCTCAACTGACATGACGTAGTTGATGACTGCCAGCAGCCAGTCGAATGTCTCATGACCTGCATACAGCTTGCCATCCAGCTCCCTAGCTCCTGCATAAGCTTTCCCTACATATGTGTACAACAAATGTTGTTAGATCAGAGGGAAACATGACCAACAACAAGATGGGGAACAGCAATGACTCTGGTGCAACAGCGGACACTGCGTGTCCGGCCTGAAGTCCTTGAGCACAGCTGAGCCCGTTGGTGTTTAGTGATGCCCCAGCGTGGCCATTGCTGTTCTTGAGGTGATACTAGATAGTGTGGCCTGCCCACAGCTGTTGCTGGTTGATGCGGCTTCACCAGCTACTACTACAGGATCAACGAGAATTTCAAAAATGAGGCGACTTGGTGCTGCCTACCCTTCTTGTCAACATCTGCTGATGCCTTAAGGCAGACAAGGGGGACATTTGGTGTTCCATGTAGCAGCTCCTCTGTGCGTTTCCAAGCATCACAAAATGGCTGTGATGCAGCTGGCAGTGATACTCCTAGCGGATCTTCATATTTACCTATTGAATGACACGTGAAAGGGTGAAGTAGATGCTTATCTGCAGGTGACATGAGGCACTGTACGCCAGTTGTGTGACTGAGGGTTTGACAGATGCTTGCTTGAAATCATGATCATGTAGAACATTTTGTACTAATGCCATCAATCATACCTGGTATCTCCCTTTCAACTGCTGTCTGATCCTGCCATACAGGGAATGCATCCAGCAGGCTTAGGGAGGCAAAAGAGGCCCCGCCCGGTTGTGCTGATGGAGGCTTCCGAGCACCTGCTGACTTGGGTGTTGCTGACATGCTTTAGCTGAGCCGATCCAAAGCTAGCTTGCTAAGCTGGCCGCTTTACGAGCATAGGTGGCGTCCAAGTACATTTCAACGCACTGACCAAGTGATCATCACACAGCCGGGCCAGCTCAAGCGCCCGACGTTGTGACGCAAAATATCAATGTTTTCAGCCTCTGACGATCAGTGGTGCCTCTCTCATAAACAACTATCGCTGGTGTCATATCACACAGTCAAAACACAAGCAGCAAGTTGCTGTCAGGGCCTCGGGGAATACTCGTCAACATCGGACACCCTGGGAAAGGCTAACTAATGTTATGTGTGCGTAGACCAGTGGGCTGAAGTGCTTCCTCGAGTGCCTGCCGACAGCATCTGTGTGCGGCATCCAGGACAGTTGCGTTTCTGTGGTCTATTTACGCGCCTGAGGTTACTTAGAACTAATTGTGGCTATCGTAATTGCGATGTATCTATAGGTGGCTGCCCTTGCACTTGAACGAAGTCCAGAGCAGCATGCTCCGAGCAAAGAATATATCCTCGCTTAGTACCAGCAGGGAACACCTCCGTGTCGGCAAAACATTTAAGCAACGCCTTGGTGCAAGACGTAGGCATGTCAGTGTTGGCCCTACTTGCCCGCCAGCATGGTGGCATCCACAGGATCGCAGCAGCAGTCATAGGAAAACACTGGTAATGGCAGCCGCCAGCGATCAGCCTGGTCTGGACGAAGATGAGTACTTAAATGAGTTTTATGGTGAAGAGGAAGCTTTTGAAGAAGAGGAAGAAGCAAACTTCGCCGCTGCTGAGGTGGTGGATGCCCCTTTGGATGGTAAGCAGCTTTGTGGCATAGCTGCTGAATAGCGAGTGATAATGCATTCAGAGACTACCAGGTAGCAAGCCTACTATGCTTGATACAGCAGCAGAATTAGCAGCTTATCTGCAATCAGCGGAAGGGAAAACATGCTGCCAGCAAGTGAGTGCTACCTCTGCTGCTGCAGCTGATACATAGGTTTGCTGTGATCAACAGAGTGTACACAACAAGCAGATCACTCACGCACATGGGCTTGTTGAATGTACCAGCACCTACTCAAATAATTATAGCAGCCGATTGCTTCCAAAGCACTGTCATAACCACCGCAGCAGCAGCAGTGCTTCAAACCCTGAACATATCTGGCCTGCAGACGAGAGTTTACGCATCAGGCAGCAAATGGCCACTGAAGCTGGCCCTTCAACCGCAGCAGCAGAAGAGGCGTTAGATGAAGAAGAGGAGGAGGCCCCGTTTCCTGAACCTGAGTATAAGTCCATGCTGCTGGCAGACCTTATGGGCCTAGCAGCAGAGTTTGAAGCAGCAGCTATGCTCGAAGAATGTGAGCAGTGGCCTGCTCAGGCAGCCTGTGATAGCATATGCAGGGTGGTGCCTCGAGCCTGCCAAGCAGACATGGTGCCATGAGGTGCAGCACCTGCAGCAAGTCACTTGATACCGCACTTGTTGATCACCAACAGCAACTGGGCCCCTGTCATTGACAGCACAATGCTCCCAAGACATTTTCGACATGCAGAATGCCTCCTCAAAGCTTCCATGCTTTTGTTGCTATGTTTGTGCCACAGATGGTGATATCGTTGTGAATGGCATCTCAGACGACGCAGAAGGGGTCATGCCTGGTGATATCTACTGCTGCATAGACCGTGTCAGTGCTATGGATGTACTGGACGCGCATGATGCGTACTACCTGCAGCAGGCAGTGCAGAATGGTGCTGTGGCGGTTATTGCAGAGGCCGGCAGGGAACTCCCAGAGCTGCAGGAAGACATCCCGGTGGTGTACGCCGAGGATGTTGAGGAGCTGGCTGCTCGCATTTCTGCTGTGTTCTATGGTGAGCTGCTGGTGATCGAACTGCAGGGGCCCCATGTGCCCCCAGGTGCACGTTTAGCATCTCAGTCCTTCAGCCCCACACTCATTGCAGCATGTGTGGCTTCCTACTTTCCGTGATGGCTGCTGCTTGAATAGAGCAGCAGTCACTCCAGTTGGCTTCTGTACAGGTTAAGAGGCTTACAGTGCTCGGTGCTGACAGCAGCTGCCTGTCTGGTTCTGCCTGTGACGCCTGTGGCCCTTCACCACCTTACCTGCAGACAAGCCTGGTGCCAACATGAACCTGGTAGCAGTAGCAGGCAGCAGTGGCAAGACCACTGTCTCATGGCTTGTGCGAGGTGTGCTGGAGCAGGCGGGCCAGTTGACAGGCATGGTGGGGAGCATTGAGCATGCACTCGCTGAGCACCTGATGACACCTGAGGGAAACCTGTGGGAACCAGATGGTGTTGACCCTGCAGAAGGCAGGGAGTGCAGCAGCCCTTTTGCATTGGTGCCATACACAGGACGATACTCCGTGGATGAGACAACACCAAATGGCCTTCGTATACAGGTGGGTAGCGGCGCAAGGCCTGCAGCATGTTGCAGGCTTTGATGCAGTTGCGCCTGTTGAATGTTGCTGGATCTGCTGGATCCTTGGTAGGAGTCCGGCAATGCTTCCTTACATTGTGTTGTAGAGCAAGAGCGGGGGAGTCTGTTGATGTCACAATATGTGGATGTCAGCAGCAGGGCTTAGCTGTTACCATTGCTCAATATCTGGTGTTTTGCACCGACAGCATCATGATGGTCGCTGTGTGCCTTCCTCTTGTCACAAAACTGCAGAAGCTGCTTGCTAGCATGCGGGACCGCGGAGCTACAGCAGCTGTAGTTGAGTGCAGTGTCAGCGGCATTGCTGGTGGCTCAACAGAGTGGCTGGAGCCCAACATCGCTGTGTTCACCAACTTGGGTGACGACCCTATTGACATGGAGGTGTTTGACAGCAAGCAGGTGGGATCCTGGCTGTGACACGCATTTATGTATCTTGAGCATTCGCTGTAGCAGTGTCCGGTTTGCCGTGTTGCCTTGCAGGGTCTGCATGCAATTACAACACAGTCTGAGCAGAATTCATTGGCGCATGTGACAACGGTCGACACCTTCTCAGCAACAGAGTGCTGTGGAGTCTTGTTCTCCTGTGTGTATGATGCTAGACAGTCGAAATGTTGACTATCAGCATTACTGCGTTGCAGCGCTGATGACGCCGTAGCTTATGTACCTGCCCTGTGCTCTGCCAGTACAAACTCTGTAGGACCTGAGAGACGTGTGGAATGCAGCTGCTTGATTTTGTTTTGTTTGCAGGAGTACTTAGACAGCATGCTTGAGCTCATACGTGGCCTCAAAGATTCAGACAAGCAGCGAGCAGTGATCAATGCAGATGATGAGAGCTACAGGACAGCAGAAGCAGCATGCGGCAGCGTGCCCTTCCTCACATATGGTATAATTGCTGATGCAGATGTGAAGGCAGAAAGCACAGAATTTACGCTATGGCAAACCACGGTGAGTCCTGGCCACTGCTGCCCTGTCCATTGGAAGGGTTTGTGGGAAATCTTGAACTTTGTGTTGTGCTTCTGTCGCAGCTTTGAAATTTTCCATGGCATGGCGCCACATCCAGCAATGACAGTGTCGTTGTGGTGTACAATTGTTACTGTTGGCGCTCGTCCTTCAGTAGAAACGGCCACTAGCACTGGTCTGAAGTACTGCTCACCAGAACTGGATCTGGCCCCCAGTGAGGTTGTTTGTTGTATGTGTCCTCCAGTCTTATACCACACCAACAACTGTTTGTGCAGGTTTGTTCTGAGTGAGCACTTAACATGTTGTCACTGCCAGGTGCCTGGATGAGTAAATCTCTGTGCCTGCTAGGTGCGGGCTGATCACAGAATAACAGGACTGTTGATGCCTGCTGCGTTTCTGTGCACAGATGATTGTCCGTACTCCAGTGGGGCGGCTTGAGATCATCAGCAACCTGGTCGGCCGCCACAATGTGTACAACATCCTTGCAGCAGTAGCAGTAGGCGTCCTCCTTAACATCCCCTTGGCAGACATAGGTGCAGGCATAGAGTCAGTTCAGGTGGTACCAGGCAGATGTGAAGTTGTGAATAACATCTTGGACCTGCTACCTGAAGGGCAGGGTGAACAGGAGCAGCAGCTGCAACAGCCACAGCTGCCGCATGATTTTCCAGTAGTGGTAGATGCAGCCGACACGCCTCAGCGGCTAGCCACTGTCCTGGAAACGCTGAGAGAAGCAGGTGCTGAGCGTGTATTTACCGTGTTCGGCTGTGAAGGTCAGGTGAGGGGAAAATCACCCTGGCTGCGGTGCAGGCGTCATTGAAGAAGGGCATGCTCGACAGTGAAAGGGGCAGGTAGTGCTGATGAAACGCTGCTACACTTGTAGGCAGGGGCCACAAAATGCCACGCCTCCTGGTGCAGGTCTTGTGCCTCAGTACTGGCTCACAAGTGCCTAGGGGAGCCCGCAAATGCCTTTATATCACTCTGCTGCAGTTAATCATGTGCTGCTGCCGGTGGTAACATGCCTTGCTCCTGTGCTGCAGACCACTGCTGGTGAGATGCGCGCCCGTTTGGGTGAAGTGGCCCACCAGCGCAGTGAGTTTGTGATTGTCACGAACTCAAGTCCACGCCTTGAGGACCCGGCCGACATTGTGCAGGTACATGGATAGCCGATACCAAGTCACCTTCTCCCAACTTGCTCTTGTTGCCAATAGCCCTGCCTGGCCACACATGCAGACTTTCGTTTCCAACCTGCAATGTACATTGCTGCTGTTGACACATGGCAACACAAATGACTGTCTTATACGATAAGACATGCAATCTCAAGACACCATACACATGTTGGTGGTCTGCTTTGGCTCAGAAGCCATATGTTGCTGCACCAGCTTGGAGGGGACGGGAGCTTGTACACTTCCCACTTCCTGCTGCCCTGCAGGACATCATCGCTGGTTGGCCCAATGAGATGTTTGAACCATATGCAGCTTATGTCTATAACGTCTTCCAGGACCAGACACGCTGCCCGCTCTGGTTTGAGCCCTTCCTGCACAGTGCACAACGCCGGTGGAAGAGGTCAGTTCCGCCGGAGGCACAGCAGCAGCATACTTGTGTCCCACAACCCCAGCGGGGATTGCCCATGGAGCGCATGCATCAAGGGCCGTGCAGGCGGCATCTGACTGTCTCCCTGACCTTTTGCCTGCACTTGTCACCACAGCATGGCCAGCAATGTGAAAAATTTTGTTGCTGCAGGCACATCATGGAGGACCGCTTCCAAGCTATCCGCGCAGCCATTGGCACAGCAGCTCCAGGTGATGTGGTGTTGATAGCTGGTCGTGGCCACAAGGATTACGTAGAGCATTGGGACGGGGAAGATGGGCTGGTCAAGGGGTGGTTTGATGACCGCGTGGAAGCACGCAATGCGCTCAGCAAGCTGGAGTATCTGTATGCACTGGTGGATGTGGACAGGTCCTCCCTGCCATGGGGGCATGAGGCTGACGAGAAGTCAGTTGTCATAGAGTTGTGAATGTCCAAAATGGTCCGAGGACATGCATGTGTTGCTAGAGAATGTAGCTCATGCAGCAATGATGTGTCAAAGCCATGGTTGGTGTTGTGTTGAAGGCTCAATGGCGGTCACCCGGTTGCAAATCAAGGCCCACATGGCAAGGCAACTGTCACTCTGCTGGTACAGCCAGTCACCAATGCATGGCATCAAATGGGCTGTGCCATCGCACCAGTCATATAAGTCATGACCACTGATCAGTGCCGCTGTGACGGAAATGCCAGCGCCACCAGGCAGTCACTGACCTTCAAGTTCTGCTCTTACCAGTGACATTGTACCGATCTAGGCGACCTTTTACCTTTCTTGCTGTTGCCAACTAGGCTAGCACTGCCTTGAGGCTCAGACACAACATGAACAGGAACGTCTGGCAATCATTATCTGAGCCACCAGTAGTGCGCAAGTCCTTACCATGGACTACTACTCCCTATAGAAACTAGTTAGTAGCTGCTCCCTAGTGCTACAGCACTACCAATTGGGAGGCTGGATTATGCAACCGTTGCATGGCATTCACACCTAAAGCAGCGTACTGTAACTATCGGAACCCTAGTATGATGCCACATATTGGAACCCATAGTATGATGCAACAGTCACTGTGAGTGATCTGTGAAGGAGCTTGACCCACAAAAGTGTACAACTTGTCACCAACTGAGTGAGCCACAAACCAACCGGCTGCTGCACGGTGCCAAGACTTCAATGATCCATGGAAAGACTCAGTTGAGGATGCGCATGCCATGATGAGCTGAACCATTTCAAATGAGCAAACCCCTTTGCTAGGACAGCACCGTCGAATAGTGTTCAACAACAGCCGCGGCAGCCCACAATACCCAGAGCAACCTGCCAGTAAACCTGAGTTGGCTGTATATTGTGCCATGCAGGAAAAGTTTCTGAAGAGCCGATCCAGGCATTGTTTGGTTCGGAGATCACACTGCTCACTGCCACTGCATGCTGATCAGGCATGGTGGCTGATTGTTCCCCCATTCCAGACGGTGCAAGCAGAGCTATGCTGAGCACCACCCTGCGCCTCTCTCTGCCTGGGCTGCAACCATGCGTCACAAGTTAAGCCGCACTTGCACCCTAGAAGACAGTCAACGTCAGGGAATGTGAGCCAGAGCTGGTGCTTGCTGGACAGCCGCTGCATTTAATTGTGCTTCTGCCGTCAGTGCTGCTGCTGTGTCACCAGCCATTGTCAGTATCACATGCTCTTGACTTTTGACTGCATCCTGTTGAGGAAATTCTCCAGACTCTGCAGTGAGGTTCAGCATTGCAAACATGCAAACATTCAGGGGCCGCCACAAGTGTGTGCCTGTCTGTTGTGTATATTACTTGACCAGGTCCTGAACCGGTTCTGCAATTGCCTGGTTTGTTCTGCAGCGATCAAGATGCATCGGGCGATGTTGAAGGTGCAGATTTTCAGTGCAATAACTTCCAGCATCAGAATCGGACCACGAGAGCTGTTCAAGGCTATGAATACGCAGTTCACAGTTCTTGAGCTGACAGCTTGACCCTCTTGGCATGCTACTGCTGCTCAAATCTTCTCTACTAACAGGAACCGCCCAAGCGGCAACGGCCCTACTCACCTTACGAGTGTACGAGTTGAGAACCCACCTGTACAGTCACAGCAGGTGGTTAGAGGGGCGAGAGCCGACAGCAGACATGCGTGCTGCAGCGCCGCTTACCCAGTGACCACCCCAGCAAGGAAAGTCACAGACACTGCAACAACGACCTTGCCGCCTTGTTGCATGGCTCCGAGAACTGTCCAGAATAAGAAAAGCAGCAAGTGATGCGGCAAGTGGCTATACCGTCAGAAGGAGCGGTAGGCAGACAAGTAGTAGCGCCAGAACCACAGGAGGTACCAGGAGGCACCGTTGTGCGTCAGGTGTGAGCTGGTTTCCCGTTTTGACACAGCACAGTTTATTATGCCGCTGGCTTGGTGGGCTCTGAAGGCTTGAATGTGAACACTGCAGTAAGCCCCTGGTGCGAAAGCCCTCACGTCCCCAACTCATCGAAACGGCTCTAAGCAGACAGCGACTGCAGCCACCCCTTGATTCTTCTTGGAATGATCATCTCATATTTGCGGTTGTTATTGCAGCACCACAGTCAACAGGTGCTGAAGGCCGCCATAAATCAGACTAGCTGTACCCACTACCCGCGTCACGCGGGTAGCGCAGAACTGGCGATGTAGAGGGTCCCTGACGACGTCTATTGGCTGCGTGCTGATGGCATCAATGCAGGGGCGGGATCTTGGGTGTTTGGACCACCACTGCCACAGCTTGGCAGACAGCAGCGTCACGTCAATATGGATGTTCTATAATGTATGTTTATAAAGTGCCGATAGTATCATCGCCTCCACAGAGTCGTGCTTGGGTGCCTGGGAGCCATGCTGCTGCTGTGTCTTTTCACTGAATTGGATGCAGCATGTGCTGCAGCAAAGCACACAACGTCAGGTGCACAGAAAACGCCCTTGACCACACTGCGGTGTGATACTCGGAGCTGAGCAGCACTGGCATGCTTCCAGTCTGCTTCTTTTAGTGACAGTGCTGCTGAACAGCAAGGTTTACAGCAGCGAGGCAACGTGAGTTGGCACGTAGCTGTGCAAGCGGTGGCAGGATACATGGGAGCTAAACATAATGCAGCTGTTGCTTGCAGCAGCAGCGCTTACTGCCGCAGTCTCGCGAGCTCCCTTGGAGTGCATGCTGTTGACGCCCGTCGACAGCCCCTCCAGACATCCAAGTCATGTACAGTCGCTAACCTGTACTGTCAACTGTTACCCATGGAAAGCATCTTGTAAGTGGCAAGAAGCGGCCGGCAGGCCCGTACTGGCAGAAGCCCCCTCAGCAGCACCGTTGTTGACTATGCATGCAGACGTCTCACTACATACTGCCATCGCTGGCCTCGCACAAATAAACATGGCCACCTTCACATACGCCAACTGAAAGAGGTTGCTGGGACTATGCGTGATCTGGTGGTTGCCACCGTCCAACTATGGTTGAGCAGGATGTGCAGTGAGCAGACCAGCCAGTGATACTCCCGCCTCAGGAGTAGATGATCATGCTAGTCTAGTCATAGCATTGATAGCAGACGCGCATACAGGCAGCCTCCGCGGCCTGATAGCACTCGCTGGGTCCTAACCTCCTGATCAGGGGCCTGCTGCGCTCTCTGTCCGCCTCTCCTCGCCTCCATCTCTTTTGAGCCATCAAACTACAAAGCATTTAGCTAACGCTTCTCGAAGCAACTTTCAGCAGCATCAGCAGCCCTATCAAGGCTTTTGCGTGGCCCCTGCCATCCATTGTTGAGGCAATTCGGTCAAGGTGCAGATCAGGCGGCGATCTCGCAGTCAATAGGGTATTTTGATACGCTGAATTTAGTGATAGCTTTTGTTTTTGCGTTCCACGCCTCCTTCCTGCGCTTCCAAAGCAACTGTCAGCTGGAGCGGGTTCACTGGCCCCGGTTTCTGGTCGCTATATATAAATCAGATATCTAATGCTATACAGCTGCCAGTATGATTCCGAGCTGTAATTACTTCAGCCAGAGAGCAAAGTGTGTGTTTCCCTACGGCACCTGGGGGCTGGGTACTTGGTTAAGTGCTGTCACAGCACAATCTGCATGTGTACTGCCCTTACCTACAAGCAGCCAAGCATAACCTGCTCCGAGCAAGAGCAGGGAATATGTGAGATTTTGAATTGAACATTAACAAGGGAATGAAATGCACCAGCGCTCGAGGCGGCCTTTTATGAGAAGAACTCTCCAACGTTTATATAGAGATGCTGACGCTATGATACTTTGCCTGAAGTTGATCATCTGGTATGTCACATCATGATGCAGTGTCTGTGGACAGAGTTCGCCCTTGCGAGTGCACACGTTTATTTGCGGCCACTGTCAGCGGATCCCAGGCTGGGACTCCCATGGGTGCAAATCACTTCAAGGGTGTAGGGCCGCAATCGCTTTGCACATATAATGTGACAAAGTAAAGGAAACAGTAAGACGACAGCTGTGGTGGAGGGCCTCTGCAATGTACAGGTATTGTGATGATGTACATGTTGAAGGTTCGCACAGACGCACAAAGCTTTGACAAGGCCACCTACAACCTACAGTGTTGCTTTGCAAAAGCAGTACCTGAGTGGCCATTATTCTGGGAAGATGACAGCAAGTTTTCTGGTGCACAGGCCATGCAAGCTTTGCATCTAAACCCCAACGCCTCCCCGTTTCTTCTGTCACTTGTGGAGTTAATTTGCACTGATTGATATTTTGGCACGCGATTTGAATGGTTTTCTGATGTAGACTTGTTGGAGAGTTGCTGCTGTATATTCCTGCGGCCTTTTCCTCTCACACAGGCCGGCCTGATCCCCAGCAGGAGGTGTCGGTCTATATCCATCAATTTGATTGTAGTTCTTACGCCCCGTTCCGCAGTGACTTGTGCAGTCCTGGTGGTAACACTTCGATCATCGAGAGTAACCACGCAGCATGGCGGCAAATCAGCAAGCTGCAGCTGTCATAGGCGTGCTCAACAGAGTAATGAAGTACGCCGTGACATTTGGTGTGGGTGCCAGCGCCCTGCAGACATCGCTGTACAATGGTGGGTGGCCCCTGTGCCCTTGTGCTGCTGTGCCATGCAACCCGTCGCATGGACTGAAGGATATTGTTGTGATGAAATATTGTTACTGTAGTGGACGGAGGCGAGCGTGCGGTCATATTTGATAGGTTCAGGGGTATCTTGCCAGAGGTTGTGGGTGAGGGCACACACTTCAAGATCCCCTGGGTCCAGACCCCACACATCATGGACATCCGCACAAGGCCACGTAGCATTAGCTCAGTGACTGGTACTAAGGGTGAGTTGCTCTGCAGCTGCTCAGTTCAGGCAGAAGTAGCAGACGTTGTTGTGCTGCAACAATGCAGAAGGCAGCAGAAGACCTCCAACAGGTAGCAGTGGTAGAATCTGTGACTTGTGCTCACAACATCACATTGCAGCATGTGGACGGTCATCGCAAGATGAATAAAGGCAGAGGCTTCATGGCTGAAGTCACTGGTCGTCTCTTGGCGATTTTGTTTTGTTGCAGATCTACAAATGGTCAATATGACCTTGCGATTCCTTTCAAAGCCATCGGAAAAGAAATTGTCGGAGATATTCAAGGTGCGGCACCATGCGCTGAGCACTGCCACACCTTCATAGTAACTGATCCAGACTAGCAGACTGGAATCGTGCAGCAGCAGACATTCAATGAGTTTCTTGTTGCACATGACCTACAGCGTCTCTGAAACATGACCTGTGTGTGCATGCAGCAGTCGCATAACGCCAGCATTGCCTGATCAAGCTGCTTGCAGTACCTTCTGGACAGTATTTCATGTTAGCTGCAGTGACAGTTGCTGTTGTTGTGGTTGCAGGGGTTGGGCATGGATTGGGAGGAGCGGGTTCTGCCGTCCATTGGCAATGAAGTGGTCAAGGCAGTGGTGGCACAGTACAATGCAGAGCAGCTTCTTACCCAGCGTGAGAAGGTAAGCAGCGGCGTTGGCATGGCAGTGACAATTCTGTCAGGTTTTGGCTGTCGCAGATTTTGCAGTATAATCCAGCCACAGGCAGTTGACAAAATATCATGACAGATTACAACTGTGGTGCTTGGTTCCAGGTCCTGTCGGTCATACAATTCGTGCACTGTGGGGTTCTGAGGATGTGAGTGGGGACGGTATGGTTGTGACAGGTGGCCTGTGTGACAGACAGACATGATGTTTCTCTGCTGCCGTGGTGCTGCAGGTTTCACATGCCATTCGTGACAGCCTACTCATCCGTGCTGCTGATTTCGGCATTGTTCTGGAGGACATTGCCATCACCCATTTGAGCTTTGGCACTGAGTTCACAAAGGCTGTTGAGATGAAGCAGGTGGCAGAGCAGGAAGCAGAGCGGGCGAGGTTTGTGGTGCTCAAGGCGGAGCAGGTGGGCAGCATGAGGGATCTGGGGTTGAGTTTTGTGATGATGATCAGCAGATATGGCCATCAGGGCGCTGCTTTTTGTTGAGCCACCAGCTCAGGGAGGTGCAAGCACGCCTGGGTGTGGTGAAGACATGCTGGTCAACTCATGGAGCTGTTGCTTACTACTAACCAGGCATAGGCACATGTTGGTTGGGTTTGTTGCAGCTGGTACCATGCAACATGTGCTTCAAATTGGGACTCCATTATGGGCAACCTTCAGCGCTACAGTGTACATATTGGACATGATTGGCACAGCAGATCAGGTCGCAGTAACACTGTGTCAGCAGTAATGTTCCACTTACTGGCAGTGACGGGAAAAGGCCAGGCTAGCACCACATCAGGTATGCCTCTGTCACTGCCAGGGGTGTTTGCGAATCATAGCAATAGCAACCAATCCTATCAGCCACTGGTTTTGATTACAATCCTTGGTTTTTGCTTGCAGGAGCGAAATGCAGCCATCATTCGAGCTGAGGGTGAGAGTGAAGCGGCCAAGCTGATTAGTGAAGCCACCAAAGCAGCAGGCTCAGGCTTTGTGGAGCTGCGTCGCATTGAGGCAGCAAAAGACATCGCAGACACAATGTCCAAGAGCCAAAACGTGGTGTATCTGCCTAATGGAAACAACATGCTGCTGGGCCTGAACACTAGATAGGACACAGAAATCAAATTGAGTCATGCAGCAAAGTGCAATGTTGTGGCAAATGCGCTGACATGCGCTGAGACACAGTAGGCACATCAAACATTGTGGCAGTCATCAGCAATACGCTCAGTCTGTCCTGAGGCGATGGTGGCGTAGGGTGTATTGCGTTTGGCTCTTGATGATCTTGCTGCTGAACTCTCCTGTGTAATGTTGGTCATGGAACATGGGCAGCTGCACAGCACTGACGCTCAGAGTGTCTGTTGTTTTGTGTCTATTTGATTGAATCTTTATCAGAACGTTGTCCGCTCGGCAGTTACCATCTTGTGTTGGGTTGAATTCAGACTGAAAAAATATACGGAAAAACTTGTGTCTATCTGAATGCTGGCTCGCAAACGGGCGGCTTACAACTTGAATGATTCTTTGTCAGCTGCTGGTTGCACAACAGCTGGATCATATAACTTCACCAGGATGTATGTGCATCGATATAACAAATGTTGCTGCGAGTAAGCTAGGTGGTTGTGGGGAGAGGATTGGGGGATACATTACGCAAGACAAGCCTGAGACCTCCAGTGACCACCCGTAAACATCAACAACTAGCAGCCCGATCTCCCTCACAGCCTCGCATATCTTGGTCACTTTCATTGTGAAGCACAGAGCATTGCTTGCTCACTCGCACTTCAGAGCCAGTTCTGGCATAATTTGCATAGCTCGCCCCGTCGCAGTTTAAGGCGGACTTGCCGACTCTATCTTGCTGTAATACATGATGTTAAAGCAACATACGATGTCAAGTCACAAGGGTCTCGCCCCCAAAAGAGCGGGTTCGTGTGGTGCGCACCCGGCACCCAGGCCCCGCAGAGCTTCACAAAGTAAGCTGCTCCCGGCACATGTGGAGCTTGGCATGTGCAGACATAGTGTGTTACAAATGCCTCGGCAGGGTTGGCCTGCGTGGCGTGCGCATCGGTCACCATGAAACATGTGCTTTCTGGGCCAGCCAAAAACACTGCAAGACCTGCATCCAGCCCACATTGCACACCGGCTTTTACCTTTGTTGGTTCATATATCACAATCAGCTTTGCAATATACATTTCAATGCAGTCAGAGCGCAGTTGACGGCGGACAGACCCATCCCAGCAGCAGCAACAGTCTCTGAATCTGACGACTCCAGTCTACAACGCAGCAACAGTGCCTCGACTTGCCCCTTCATAGCATCCCTTCAGTCACTGCCTGCTCCTCCAACTGTCAGTGTGCCATGGCACCAGCGATTCAAGCAGTTATTCAGCCCACAGGAGTTTCAGCGGCTGATTATGTCCAGTGCAGGAGATGCTGAAGTGGTGCAGGTAGCAAAGCAGATAGGTTTTACCAATTTTGTGATGCCCAGGTCAGCTGAGATGGTGAAGGAAGTGTTTGCAGGAGAAAGCAGTGGAGTCACTCAACAATCTGAAATTTCCTCCTTTGGTGAGCGAGCAGACCCTGTATCAAGGGGCAGCCTGCACGATGTGTATTGTTTGCCAACCCTTGTCACCAGGTGACCATAATCATCGTACAGGGTTGATGAGGTGGTGGGTGAACTGCAGCAGCAGCAGCAGCACCCCATCGTCTGACCTCAACCTCAGCCGCACAAGCCACAACAGAGAGCATGCATGAAGCATGAGGTATCTGTGTATGCTGCCAATGGCTCAAAACCCTGCTTCAAAAGCGCAGACGTGATACTTGCCAGTACTGCGCAACTCACTGATGCTGATGTTTGGTTGCTCCCTGCAGTGACGCTGATGGGCGAGAAGAGTCTGGTGCTCGTTCAGGAGCCTCACCACAAGTACCTCAGAGCACTGCTGCAGCCAGCTTTCAGCAAGGAAGCGGTGCACAGCTACCTGCCAGCTATTGAAGCACTTGTTCTCAGACACTTGACCTCCTGGGAGGACAAGGGTGAGGCGTTGGCAGGTCCATGTAGGCAGGGCATGTGATCCTCAAGGCAGAGCCTGCTGTCTGACGCATGCGCTGCCAAGCTGTAACAGCAACGCAGTGCAGCAGTGTGACAAGGGATGTCAATATGTCTACATTGAACTCACACCGCACAATCTCTGTGATTCTGACCCAATGTGTTGCTGTGTTGGTTCCTGCATGCGCAGCAGGCATGGCAAGTTGATGTTCTGCTGACAGCTGAAAGGTACACTCTTTATGCGTCATCTGTCCTGCAGGTGCCGAAGGTGTGAAGGGCTACGATGGCTTGAAGCTCATGACTTTTGACTTCATCATCTCTCTCACCTTTGGACGCGAGTACAGTCGTGATGAGATTCTGACCCTCTCACAGCAATACCAGCAGTGGACACAAGGCTTCCTGGCATGGCCGTGGTTGGACATACCCTTCACACCTTTTGCCAGCGCCATGCGGGCCCGTGAGGCAATGATAACCCAATTCCAACAGGCCACTGACGAGGCAAGGCAGAAACTGGCTGCGGGGCAGCATGTACCGGGCATCATTGGCAGCTTGGTGTCTGCTGTTGATGAGGCAGGAAACAGGTCTGAGAATGAAACCGCCAGGAGTCTGACACAACTTGTATCCTTTGCGACGAGTGACCCAATGGCGTCTGCTCAGACTGGTGTACACCAACCAGTTGTTGCTTTCTTGCTGGTTCGCTTTTGTTCTATTCTGCTGATTACTGCGCAGGAGGCAGCGGTGCGTGGCATGTGTGCATGTCTATACTGTCGTTGTGCAGCAAACACCCCCCGGTGCAGTTGCTGCTTGCCTGATCTGCTGATCTAGCCTGATACTGTGGCGTGTGTGGCGTTTTGTTGTCCCAGGCTGTCAAATCAGGAGATCACCGACAATATACTGCTGCTTTTGCTGGCTGGTCATGACACCAGCAGCACCACGCTGACACAAATCATGAGCAACCTCCAAGACTACCCTGCGGTCTGGCAGAAGCTGAAAGAAGAGCAGGCAGCTGTGGTTGCTCGCCATGGGAATGACATCACTGCGGCTGTTCTCAAGGAGATGACGTATGCTGATGCAGTTATCAGGTACCATTGTAACAACAGCACTGATGTGGCTGCCGACCTGTAGCCATAGCCTCGCATCAGTTATGTAGGAGTGGTGGCAATGGAACTGTAGTATGGATGGCATTCTGTAAGGGCAGTTTCTACAGCGGCATAGCTATTGTGCAGGGGCATCAGGGTACCAAGTGACAAGGCTCTATCAGTGACACTCAGTGACTGCTGCTCACATTGTTGCAGGGAATCCCTTCGTCTCAACCCTGTGGTTGCAGGCTTGTTCCGTGTAGCTGCTAAGGACTTTGACCTGGGTGGCTACAAGGTGCCCCAGGGCAGCCCTGTGCTTGTGCCGCTGGATTATGTTGCAGCTCATGATGAGCGCTGGCTGGGGCAGCAGGGTGACCTGGACCCTCAGGTGTTCAACCCCGACAGGATGATGACAGAGGAAGGCAGCAAGCCTGGAGCACAGTTGCCTTTTGGCTATGGGCCAAGGTGAGGAAGATCACCGGCCAAGGTCTTGTCTCACTCTTTTTACCACCAATGAGGTGAATGTTGTACAGGAGTCCAGGCAGTGACAACTGTCATGGCATCATATAGCAGCTAGAGCACAGGTGCTGCTTGGAGTTGCATTCTGAGTGTGCACGTCCTTCTCACATGCCATGTCATTTGTAGAACAAGCATGAGCAGCTGATGGGCATGCTTGCGATGTTCACTTGAATGGATTTGTGCATGTGCCATGTTGGCTTCTTGCCTCACATCTGAACCTTAAATTAAAGTTTCTGCATGCACACAGGTACTGCCTTGGTGCTGCTCTTGCCATGGCTGAGATGAAGGTGTACTTGGCAATGCTGGCAAGGAGCTATGACTTCACAGTGGACAACAACACAGAGTGGGCGCAGGCAGTTGGCAAGGTACCCAAGAATGGGCTGCCAATCACCATCAGCAGGCGAGCATAGGCATGGTGCTCAGGCTGTTGGGTGTTTTTATGGAGCAAAGCAGACCTGGCTGGAGGCAAATATTAAAAACTTTTGGTTTGTAAAGGCATGGTTGCAGAAATTGCTGTCTGTCTCCAGGCACTGTATTGAAGCGGGGCTTCTGCTGTTGCCGCAGCAATGCAGCTTAGCCTGGATGTCTCTGAGGGGTCGTTTGTGCTGATCAACTGGAAGGAAAGCATTGCCGTCTCACATTGCACCCCTTGTGGTGAATGTGCAATGTGAACATCCAGGATCTTGAACCCTCACTCATCTGGAATGCAGCAAGTGCTGCCCTGCTTAATCATGGTATTGTGCACTTTGTTGTGTATATCATGAATGCATGGACGTTGCATCCACTACAGCAGCACCATACTGCAAGGCTGGTAAACATGCCATGCCAAGCTTCCTCTGTACCTGTCTTGCATTACATTACCTTCAACTGACATGTGTCCTGACTGCATGTTGGTGTTGTGCTGCCAGCCCATGTTGAGCCATTTTACTTGTAGTAGTAGCAGTGCAGGCTGAAAACACTAAATCCTGTTGTCTGAGTCCACATGCTGGGATTTGTAGTACAAACTCAGATCTGGTCATCGTCTATGCAGCTGAGCAGGCGCAGTGAAACTCAGCTGCTTCAAGTACTTGATGTTGAAGTATAGCCTCTACTTGTTTAAGAACCTTGCTTGTGTATTCGGCAGCTCTCTTTGTGTGCCATGATTGTGCCCCACCAAGGTCATTTGGGCTCCATTCCCCGATGGTCTCCACTCTTTGTGAGCTGAATAAATTCAAAGTGTTTCACAAGTGAAGTACTTGGGTGGTTATCGTAGCATAAGTGTTGTTCGTGTTTTCCTAGGTCGCCATGGTATTTGGGGAAGCAGGCCAGGGCACCTGATGTGTTCTGCTACTAATCAAGTCAATCAGCCCTGATGTGCAGCACATGGTTGATCCTCAAGAAGTTCTGAAATTAGAGCTGCCAGGCCGGTGCTGGCTGACCAACTGCGTTCGCCGTAAGTTACCTCTGATGCAGCCTGCCAGCCAGGCGGCGTACTACGTAGTGCTTTATGCGGCAGCAGCGTGGTTGGTAATGAGTAATAAAGTAAGACTTGCGACACAGAGCATCCCAGGGAGGCCCCTTGAACAACATGCTCAGTATCTGCTTTCGCATGCTCAGCGGTCGCACTGCAACATGGCATGAGCTGATCAACTTGGATCACGTGTCACTGAATCTGAGTTCACTAGATGCAATATTGAATTATTTAAGATTTGATCCAATTGGTCATTCTGCAAATTTCAATTGGTAGTTCTGCTAGATTATTCATGAAAGGCAGCCAAGCCTGACGAGCTCAGCACAGGCTGTGCAAGAAAGTTCCTGCTAGCATCAAGGATCCAAGCTGTAGCTGCAGACTTTGTAGGTAATTGGTGTCATCACCACCCGGCATCACGGCATGATATGCCACTGGCAGTGGTATTGCCAATCAGTGACAGCGTCGGACGCGCCGCGGCGCGGGCCAGCTACTAGTAGAGCCGAGCATTTACAAGCCTCACGAGCTGTGCAAGTAGATTCCTTCGACTGCGTTCCTGCAATGACACTGTGGCAGATAAGCAGAGGTATTGGATAAGCACCTTGTACTACTAGAAGTAATGGGTGTTTGAATGGGGTGTACACATGTGACCTGGTAGCGGCAACAATGCTGCTTGGATGGCATTCATTCGTGTGTCTAGTGCAGGTGCGCGCGGACCCACTATTTGTATAATGTAAACCCCAAATGCACCCAATCAATCAGTATAGGAGTGTAAAACGTTCCTCTGAGGCAGGCGGATGGCTGCATGGGACGTCCCATGGATGTCGACATCCATGAGCTGCCAGCTGAGGCAGGGCATTAATATAATAATATATTCCGCTGCAACAATCAACCGTTGGTTGTTCTTTTCGGAACAGAAAGGCCTCCACAGGCTGCTGCAGTGGCTACAAAATCCAGGGCCCAAAAAATCAAGTTTATCTTACATTCCCTTTCCGTGGACCTAAGCCCCAAAAGCATCAAGAATCAGCCCAGACTGCTGCATATAACAAGTGCAGGAAGCTACTCAGGGTGGATGCAGGTTCTGTGTGCACAAGGCCAAGAAGACCACCTAAGTCAGCATACAATGCTTCATGGAGTGAGTGCATGTGTGACTTGCTTGAGGCCCTGTGGCCTGCCCTTTGAGTCGGTTGGGCATAACCCCCTGATACTGTTAGGGCATAATTATTCCCAAAATCATAATGTCGTTGGGCCCACATAATCCAATTCACGGTGGCTGCAAGCTTGAAGCCCGGTTGATAAAGATCATTCTTGTAGACCAAAAACAACAGTTATTTGTGCAACTATGGCCGCACCATTTCACCGCTTGTTGCCATCATGCATGCGGCGTCTCACTGAGAGCCTCTTGGTAAGGCTTGTTGCATCATGGTGGCACTGAGTCGGTGCCATGGATGCACTGACTTGAGCATGAGCCGGCCAGTGTCATTGGAAGAGCCATTGAAGTCTGGTAGATCCCTGAACCGGATGGTGTTGCTCCAGAAGTGAACCAGCACTGGATGTTAGGTGCTCTGTAGTGCTGCAGCAGGAATTGCCCTAGCCCAGATCTGGGCCTAGATCTCGAGGCCAATAAGGATTCCACCACTCAGGAGTAGACAGCCTGGAGAATGCTATTGCTGTTATGACCAGTGGACAAGCGGAAGTTCGACCCGAACAAACACTCGGAGTGCTTTACATAGTGCCATGCGGTCGTGGTGAACAGGATGAGAATCACTCTTGAAGAACAGCCTCATGTGCGTGTCAAGACGGCAGTTACACTTTTCAAAACTACTTGTTGAACAAAAACCTATCGTGCATTGTAGCTTTGCTTTGAGAGGCGCAAGACAGGATGATACTCAACCCTTCTGCTGCCCACATAGTCCACACCGCTCGTGCAGGTTCTGCACTGCGGAGAATGCAGGGCAACTGCATATGCTCAGCTGCTGTGGCTCAACCACAGAGCAGCAGCCAGCAACTGCAGTTTGTCTGCATCAACAACAGATTTTCAGCCAAAGACCATGCCATACGTTGATACACCCACCACACATGGCCGCAGCACCACTGCAAACCCCAGCTGGCCCCAGTCAGCTGGTTGATTACCCTATCCTAGGAGCATCATGTTTGCCACAGCATGTCTACAGCAGGTTGGCAATGACAGTGTCCAGGTTGGCCTTTGCCACGTTCAGCTTGGACAGTGCTGCCTCCTTGTTCTTCTGGCGCAGAGCAAGGTCAAGGTCCTCCACCTGCAGGAACACAATGCATGATATATCGCCTGTCCAACATAGCCCATGCCTCTTGAGAACAACATGCAGCGACATCTGATGCTAGCATGTCTGCTGGGTGCTGGCAGCTCCTGGTGCTTCTGCCCACCCGCGTATAAAAGCAGGTGCACATGGTACAATGTACTAGCGAACTGCCCTCACAGCACTTTCCAAACAATACAGGCTTGCTGGTCTTGCTAGCCCAAACTGACCAACCAGGACACACGGGCACTAATCTGGTTCAGCCCTTGTCCCAGGTCCTGTGCCACTCACTGAGCGGATGAAGTCCTTGCGCAGAGCCAGGGCCTTCTTCTTCTCCTCCTTGCCTGGCTTGGCTGTGGCCAGGGAGTTGAGATCAAAGCGCAGTGTGCCAAGCTGGCGGCGCAGCTCCTCACGAGCCTCAGTCCTGACCATACACACAAGCAAGGTGAGCATGGCATGGTTCATCTGCTGATTGCTGTGTGCATGCAGGTTACCGGGAACCAGAGCAAGGGTGCATTGCAAGTACACTTGCTGCTGCAGAAGTCCCAACTTCAGCAGTTTACTAGAGTGCTGCAATGGCAGATGTGTTAATTGTCATTGTCCAAGCATGCTTCATCCAATGCAGACTATACAAATATCCTCTTGGAGTGCGGTGCTGCTCACCAGTAAGCCTTCTCAATGCTTGGAGCAACAGCGCTGTCAATGCGAGCCTCGCTCTCCCTGATGCGCTTCTTGGTGGCCTCCAGGTCGCTGCGGGCCTGGGTCATGCCATCACGTACGCTCTGGTCAAGGTCCAAGTCACGGGCCTCATAGATGAGGTCAAAGCCTGTGTCCCTGGCCTTGCGGTCATCGAACAGGTCCACTGAGGTTACTGCCTGAGCACTGCCAGCTGCCACAAGGGCGGCACCAGCGGCAACAAAGCCAGCAAGGACCTGCAGCATATGTCACAGACACAGATGACTTGGGAAAGTCTTGTCAGCAATTGGCTACTACTGCTAATAGCCCATGCAGGGCTGTACTTCTTCTGCTTGGAAGCAGACAGCTGTTTGAGATGAGAGGCACAGCTGACAAGACACGATACCACTGTTAGGCATATTGTACAGATACAAAACGTGCAGGTCTGAGATGACCTGTCGGCTTCTGATCTGCTGCTGCACCAACACCTGTTAAGAACCAGGCCAGCATCAGTAGCTGCATGCCCACTGTGATGCGCAAACTGGCAGTCATGATACTAACCTCACGGCGGGCCTCGGCACGCACGACTACAGCGGTCCTGCGACAACACAAAAGATGAGCGTCAAAACAGTGTGCCTAACAGCTACTGTCAAGCTGCAGTAGGGGGGCATGACTGGCCATTGCAGCTTCCATCGACGTCATCTGTGTGTTCACCTTGATGGGCGAGCTGCATACAGAAAATGGCACAGTCAGATGGCGATCTATTTAGCACGTCACTGAGAGCAATCGAAAGAGCGCATCGCACCTGCACGCACTGCTGAGCGAGCTGCGACGCTGGTCCTGTGCAATCAAGTAATTTCAAGTCAGTGTCCGGTGACCCTGAGTTCTTGCTGGTCAGGCAGGTGCGAAAATTGGGGACAGCATGTACCTCATCTGCACGGCGGCCATTTTGTGCTGTGTGGAACGTAAGATGAGCTTGAGAAGCAGAGGAAGGCTTGGGACTGCGGCGTGCCGTGGAACAACGAGGCTGGGAGTAAATAATTGAAGTTACGGATATGAGATCCGGGCAGGGCAGGGTTTAGGGTATTTGCCATTTGATCGGTTTTCTTGCGCAACAGGCGATATCTGAAACAGTGCTGCTGACCATAATGGTGTACGATTTATGTTCTGTTTGGATTCTTTTGTAGTATGCATGCGTTGGCAGCCCAGCAGCCTGCATTGGACGTGTTTCAATACAGCCACGATGCTGCGTTCAGCTGACGGTTGTATTTTAACTTGAACGCTGCCTTGGCGCTTCGCTGATGGGATACCTGACCAGCTGCAGCAGTGCAGCAGCACCAGTCTTTGACACAAAGCCCAGCCTCAACTGTTTGCTGCAATGCACTGGCTTCTCATGTACGGTGAGCTGGTGCAACGAAGGTTTTCACTGTCAGTCCATCAACCCTGGCCCAGGCAGTTTGATGAAACACCTTCTCTCCAGACTTTCCGCTATCTTTGTCCTGATGCACAATATTGGATTGAATCAACGACGGAGCATTGCATGTCCATGGGCAGGATGCATCACTAGCACAAAATCACCAACACCTGCCTGCGGCAGCAACCAAGCCTTGCTCACAGGCAAATCAGCTGATTCAGGAATAGGTTGTCTGCATCCAATTAGAAGCTGGGTCAGCTTCTTGTGGCATGAAGTTTGTCCCTCAGATGTCACTTGTCAAGCTCAATGAGCAGCTGCTGCTGTTGGTTTAACAGTAAAGCCAGTTGTTGGAGGTCATGAAGCCTAGATTTGCGTAATCGCCACAGTACGGCTCGCAGATTCATCTCAAGAGTGGGCTTTCTTACATTCTACTACTTCACCCGGTAAAGATTGGATCTTCATTCTACAGCACTGGTGATAACCAGCGCCCGCTGCTGCAGCTGTCCTGCAGTTGCCGTTGTAGGCCCGCTGATGGCTGTCCGACAGCAGTGCATCCTTGGGAAACAGCACAACGGTGTCACACGACCTTGGAGGTCGTACTATCAAAGTGACAAGTTTTCATCCAATATTGTAAGCAGCTCCAAAAGCAACTGTGTACACGTGGTTACCTGTGGCATGTCTCTTTTCCTTCTACATGGTTGAGCTGTCACCACAGCCGCAACAGCAAGTTGTCATGAAGTATGATGAAGGTCAACACTGCAAGCCCCTTTGTTTGGGACTCAGCAGGTGCTGATGTACTACATAGTATGCAGAAGGCAGTTTCTCCCCTGAGGGTGGTCTAATCTTGGTGTGCCAGTGTGGCTGAGCCACCAAGTACAATATCCCAAGGGCCATGCGGCCGGAAAGGGTAACTTCCTTCCTTCCTACATAGTATGCAGCAGTGCATCATCTATGATGCATGCAGCTGCTCCATAGATGTGATCATTCTCAGTTCAGTATCCAACATGCAGCTGCGTAGATTTGTTTTGTGCACATAACTTAGATGGCATCTAATCACCCCTCACGTCTGCGCCGTAGGTGCAAGTTGCACCTGCTGCCATGGAGGAGCAACGACAAGCTCCTCCATAGCAACGACAAGCTAGTGGAAGCAATTGCTTGTACTGCAATACAAGGGAATCTGGTGCAGATTCTAGCAGCTGGAATACGGCGTATTGAAGTTGGGGGCCAAATGTGTGTCTTTGATAGCCTTGACGTCCAATCATCGTGCTGGCCAACTTCTGAAGCCGCGCACTGTTCAACGCCTTGAAGGCGGGCACATGCATCACGCATTGTGACGCTCCCAATGCATGTCAGCGCACTTGCTGCATGGCTCAAACTCTTTTACTTGCCAATGGTTGATATGCTGACCATTTCAATTTCACACTGTCAAAGAGATGGCCAAAGCATAGGGGTGGATGTTACGTTCGCAGCCATGCTGGGCAATGCAGCTCACAGCTGATGCTGCACAAGCCAGGTCACTTGGTTGCTATCAAGAGCTGGACTGTTGGGGGTTCTAGCACGTGAAAATGCAGCTGACCACGCCTGAGAAGGCTAACTGTTGCAGGCCCGTACACTTCTATCATTTGCAGCTAACAACTGGGAGGAAAATGAACTGAACACCAGCAGGACTCTGTATTGGCGAAACGACTGAAGCAGCAGACAACGATCCAGCGCCAAGTGAGGTCACTTATCATATCTTACTACTGTCTGAAAACAACCTGACAGCTAGTGTACAAGTACTTTACCTCTCAGGCAGACAGCCATCATGTGGCGGGACCTCTGGCGTATGCTGATGCAGCAAAGTATCTGAGTGCTTTGACTGATCGGGTAGAACGCACCAGAACAACCTCCGCACAGCAGCACAACCAGCAGCACACAGGTGGCAAGACGACAGACCAGCTGACACCAGCAGCACCGCAACGGCCCATCCCAATGCTGAACTCACTGCATGCACAGTAAGATCAAGACACCAGCTGCAGATGATCTGACGGACCATTGTGGACAAGTGGTCCGTCAGGGTATGCCTCAATGGCAGATGCGTAAACAACGCTCAACCGCTTTCCGCCCTCGATCAGCTTGCAAAACAACATGCTTACATATTGCTTTCGTGGGAACTGTGTGGACAGGCTAAACGACCTGGCATCTTGGGGCGCGGTATAGGTCCCCGGATTCAAATGCAGGAACATGCTCTGACAATCTGCGTGTGCACGGAGTATAACGACGTGCATGGCATACTCCTCATCAGACCTTACCACACAAGAAATCCTACTGATGCTGCACCGTCGTCCTCAACAGAAACACCTCGGCCTGGACGCAAAAACGGTGTGATAAACTCCTTAATTGCATTGTTGAGGTGCATAAAGCATTCGCGAAGCAGATCTGTTGACTTTTTTGATGCCGGTCTGACACATCAGTCTTCAACTTGCGTTGCGTCAGGCATCAGCAGCAGTAGGTTCCACAAACAAAGCTCTGACAGGATTCAGGCATTTTGTATTCCGACACCCAAGCATCTTGCACGCAGCATGGAGAACTATGAGAAAATTGAGAAGATCGGTGAAGGCACATATGGGAAGGTCTACAAAGCCAGGGATAAAACCACCGGGAAACTGGTTGCTTTGAAGAAGACAAGACTGGAAGTGAGTCATGGATCCGCAGCGGCACATGGATGGCTCTACGCACTACGGATAATTGCAATTGGTTGCTGCTCTTACATGCAGATGGAAGAGGAGGGAGTGCCATCAACCACTCTCCGTGAAGTTTCACTGCTGAAAATGCTCAGCGAAAGCAATCACATAGTCAAGTAAGCAGCAGAGCTATTGTGGCTGTGAAGCTATGCTGCGTTCAGCTTCTGCAGCTTCTAACAGGCCCTCTGTTGCTGTTGCAGGCTGCTATGTGTAGAGCATGTAGTAGAGAACGACAAGCCCTGCTTATATCTGGTGGGTTTGTAAGGACAATACTACAGCAGATTGGCGCTGTATGTCATGTGACTGGTACTAGAAAGCAATGTTGTTGCAGGTGTTTGAGTACCTGACAACAGACCTGAAGAAGTACATGGACAGAAATGGGAAAGGGCCCAACTACCCATTACCAAAAGCCACAATCAAGGTACGAATACAAGCTTTCGGTACTGTGACTCTTTGCTGCTCTTTTTGGATTGGCACAGTCTGCACTACCCAAGTCTATCCCCTCTTGACTGGCATGGTGCACTGAACCTGCAGAGTATGATGTACCAACTCATCAAGGGCTTGGCACACTGCCACAAGCACGGTGTAATGCACAGAGACCTCAAGCCACAGAACCTTCTTGTGGATGACCAGTCGATGACCCTGAAGATAGCAGACCTTGGGTTGGGTCGTGCTTTTAGCATACCAGTCAAAAGCTACACACATGAGGTTGGTGGCTCCTTGTGACTGTTTGCGCTGCCCAGTTGTTAGGTGCATATAGGCCATGTCACATCGGAAGACCCCATGCACCAGTACATGAAGTCAGTGCCCATACATCTTAGGCAGGCTTTTCTGCGGGAGAGTTACTATCGCCCCTCCCACAGTGTCAGATGCGGATATGGCCCCAAGCTCAATTTGGTGTAAGGAATTCAGACTGGATGTGTAGCTGACGGGTTATTAGATGCAGATCTTTAGCTAAGTCTATGCAATAGCTTAACGCCGTGAATCTCTACTGGTATTGCTATTGCATTTGAAGTTTGGGGGCTCACGCATGTACTCCATTTGCACTGCAGATTGTTACGCTATGGTATCGTGCTCCAGAGGTGCTATTGGGAGCGACTCATTATGCAACTGCCGTGGACATGTGGAGTGTGGGCTGCATCTTTGCTGAGTTGGTGCGCAAGGTGGGCTCTGAGGCAGGTCATCAGCAGCAATAAGTGTCAAACGTGCTTCTGGCATCTGATATCATCAATATGACCTTCAATTTGAAAAGGTTGCCTCTCTTGCAGCAACCCCTGTTCCCTGGAGACTCCGAGTGGCAACAACTGCTGCATATCTTCAAGCTGTTGGGGACACCAAATGAAAACATCTGGCCAGGAGTCAGCAAGCTGCGAGACTGGTGAGCATTAGCAGTACTCGTAGTGGACCTGCACACGCCTCAATAGACTGCTGTAGAAGCCTTGCTTTTTAGGCATAGAGCGAAGCCTGTAGGGTGGCTGTCAGTGCCACAGAGGCTGACTTACATCACACAATCCTGTGGTACAGGCATGAGTATCCCCAGTGGCGAACACAGGACCTGTCACGTGTGTTTCCTTCACTGGAGGAGTCAGGACTGGAGCTTTTGCGAGCCATGCTGCAGTATGACCCCGTGCGAAGAATATCAGTGAGTGCACAATATTGTGCCGCAACATATGTGTGTGCACAGTCAGGCAGAACAGCCTTACACCTCATCTCCTGCTTCTTGATGACAACAGTAGCAGAAACAGCAACATTTGCTATGTGGTTATATTCTGTTGTTATGACTGGTCCCTGCTGAACATGCTGGTGTCCACGAATGCAGGCAAAGGAGGCCCTCAAGCACCCGTACTTCGATGACATGGACAAGATAGAAGTAGATGCACTAGAGAACCCAGACTTGGAAGGGCTAGATGACTAGAGCACGCTTACCTCTCTTGTTGCAGGTGCCAGCGCCAGGGAAGTTGCAGATGTGAACAATCAATACATACATGATAGACATGAGCACCGTCCAGTCAGCTTCAGGTGACCAGACAGGCGTCGTTTCAGTATCTTGGATTCCTAAACAGCTCTGGCAGCCTTTGCATATGCAAGCCAGCCAATAGTGTTGATAGCAAAGTCTGCTGCAGGGATGCTCTGTCTGCAAGTGCAATCAGTTGGTGTTGTCCATCCTGCACTTGATTGTAGAAAGCAGAGCAATTTGGCTCAAAGCATCAGCAACAACAGAGGGGTGTCAGAACATGCTTCAGAGTCAGACTGCAAATTACACCATGCTGTAATGCGCCTGTAAACGGGCCTGTGAGTTGGCACCTGGAAAGTGCATAATGCCAATGCTGATAATAGGAAGCAGTGTGCTCAATGAACCTTCGTAAGGCTCACAATATAACTGTTGATGTAGTTCTGATCTATAGTATGTGTGGCAGCACTCGAGTCCTTCTATAGTGTCAGCGGCAGAGAACACTGAGTGTTGGAATTGCACCATGTGCTTACCGGACTAAGCAAGGACTCAGCACTTCCTGCTTGATTGGTGGTGCTTGCCATAGTACTCGCTATGCTGAGTGTCCTGGGCTAGGCCCGTGGGCTATGTTTGTCAACCAGCTTGCAGCGCTGCAGGTGTCATGACTTGTAACCAATGGTGACCAGCAGGTTGCTGTGTAGATCTTAGGCCTGTGTACGGAGCAAATACAATCGTTGCACTGCCTGTGTGTGTTGGAGGCGCCTGCTACTAGGGTGTTGGCTCATGGCGCAGACCGCAAGCTCTCCGATTCCACGGAACTGCCGTACGCGAGAAACACGCAACCTGCAAACGCCGTTTGCACACAACTAATTGTAGTACCAAAGAATGCGTCATGGAAGCAGCTTTCAGGGATGATCGCGCTCAACAACATTTGGAGGACAACTTTGTGCTGCTGCTGTGCGTCTCTTCAGCCAGCAGGAACGTAAAGCGACGTAAAGCGATCCGCAAGAGGTAGGAGTTTCACAACTTTGTACAAAGAACACATCAATTTCTGACGAGGTTATTTGCAAGCAACATCTGCATCTTCAGAAGGTGTCCTCCAACATATCCACACTGTCTTCTGATACGTCTGTGCTGCAGCTGGTTTACATTCAAGGCAGATGGAAACAGCTGGATTTCCCCTGAACAGCAGCGGCGCGTTAAATTCTGCTTTGTGGTGTCTGCTGGAAGCCATGAGCTCTTGGCCGAGCAGGTACACTAGAATGAAGTCACTGTGGTTTGACACTTGGTGAGTTAGAGGCATCAGCTGATTCACTCACAATTTTGCAGGAAGATCATGGAGATTTGTTCTTTGTAGATGTTGCAGAGGGATATCACAACTTATGGAGGAAGGTGAGGTAGCGAACTGCATTCCTTTCCGCAGAAGACGTCCACATGGTCTCCAGATCTGAACCTGCTGTTTGCTGCAGACTCTCAGGAGCTTGGAGTTGCTGGATCAGCAGTGTGATTTTGCTTATTACATGCATGCAGATGATGACTCCTATGTGAGATTGGACCTGGTCATGCAGCTGCTGGTGGGTAACCGGAGAATACCCCTGCTGTCAAGCAGGCAGGCGGTGCCATCCGGCATTACCATGGATTTCAACAATTAGAGTTTGGTCATACTGTGATGACTTCCTTGCTGGGCACCGCACAAAGACTGCTTTGCATCTTCAAAGGGTGCTGAACAGCTTATGTTGCCCTGGTCTGCAGGCGAAAAGTCCCAAGGAAAGGTTTTACTGGGGCTACATATGGGATGGAACAGGCAATAGGGTCACAGCACCCATCAGGAATCCAAGCAACAAGTCCTACATGCCGTCTTGCCAGGTAGGGATAGGGTCCACTTGCTTCAAGGGCTTGAGCAGGCCTTTACCTTGAATCAAAGCTTGCCAACAGGCGACATCTACAGCATTTCAAAGCCAGCCAGGAGTATTCAGCATCTGCTAATGGTGCCGAGTGTGGTGCTGCTGTTGCAGTATTCCCTTGACCACTATCCTCCCTTTGCATCTGGTTGTGGCTTCATCCTGTCAAGAGATCTGGTGCAAGCACTACTGAAGCAAAGCCTCCCAGACTACAGGCTTCTGGTGCGTGTGCACACTAGAAACATCCAGCATGCTGCCACACAGCAAATGCCCAAAAGGCTTGGCAGCGCTCTTCCCTTGTTTTGACTGCTTGGCTCCGATGAGAGTACACACAGTATGAGGAACACAACCCCTGCAGCTCATGTTGGGATGTGTGTAGGATCCTCCTTTTGGTATACACCTGTGTGGCAAGGAGTACTGTATCCTACCTGATGGCCCTGTTCAGCCAATACACAGCGACATGGTCAGGCCGTACAGAGGCATACCCATATTCAAACCCACAAGTATTGTGCAGCACTATCTTACTCCTGAGGAGATGGTGCCATTCCACAAGCAGGTAAGCAAAGCCCCCCCTCCCCCTCCTCCAGAGTCACCAGGACATGGCTGTGCCCTGGACTGCACAGTGCTGTCATGCACAATGCAACCGTTTGCTAACCATCACTTGTCACCACCTTGCAGGTCATTGCTTCATTGCAGGGGGCGCAGCCACGGCCCACAACAGCAGAACAGAAGGACCAGGACCGACAGAGTGAGTTCACTGTCCACACAGCAGACAGTGAGAGCACGTCAGCGCCAGATGCCCTCTACAAGCAGCTTGTTGAGCTGGGACTCCTCAGGAGGTAGGATCACCTGCTTGACCTGGGCTCTGAATCCTGACTCTGGACTCCAAATTCTGAAGCTATGCTCTAAAGCATCAACACTCATGAGGTCCTAGCAGCCTCAGGACCCTGAGCATGTGTAGGAGGCTCACGGCTACCCTTGCACTGCACATTGGGCCCAGCTTTCTTTGCAGCCAGCAAGGGGATTGTTGGGCAGCGTCTGTGAACAGTCTGCTGTAGTTCAGTACCCCTAACTCAGCCCTGTCTTTGTGTCGTGGGCGCTTGTGCACCAAGGCCACGATCGTGCTGTTTGAATAAACTCAACAGTCATGGTGACAGCGCGTGCCCGCCTCGTCGACGCTGCATGGTCAGACATTATGCGTCGTGAGTCTCTTTGTGTAATGTCAAAATTGATGATCACATGTGTGTGCTGCATTGATTCGTTTGTGTCAATGTTATGGTCAGCTGAAAGTCGTCATGCTCTGTGGCATTCAATCAATCCCGTTGAGGCTTCTTAAGGCATTCTTTGCGCTGTCAATGAGCATCGGGGACGCAAGGTCGTGGATGAGGTTCTGTCATGCATCTACAAGTCGTACCGTATAGTCTTGTACCTGCATCGACAATCTTGGGCAGCTAGCACTCCTGCTGTTGAGTGATAGCGTTGTCTAGATCATATCTTTATAAATGAATGCGCCTTTAACATGAATAAGTACCAGGTGGATGCAGTCGTCGGGGAAGGAGCTTACGGTGTGGTGCTCAAATGCAAAAACAAAGAGACGGGCGAGCTCGTGGCTATCAAGAAGTTCAAGGAATCGGATGGTACTTGATTCGCGACGTAGTGTCTGAATGATGAACCCAGGGACTCTTTGCCAGTGTTGGGGGACACCACAGCTGTTTAGCTGCAAGCACAGTAGATAACATTATCACCCATACCATGGCACCTTAGCTCAGCAATGCTTGCGGGTTGCATCAATTCTGCCGGCCTGCAACCATCAAATACGCCAAGAATTAAAACTGGGCCCAACAAGTCCACTTTCAGGCATCACCTGGCTGTTGCTGACTGGTCTTCCTTGCTGCAGATGATGAGATTGTCAGGAAGACGACCCTTCGAGAGGTCAAGATGCTTCGCATGCTCAAGCAAGCCAACATTGTAGAACTGAAGGAGGCCTTCAGAAGGAAGAACAAGCTAGTGCGTCTGTGGTGCATACCAGCAGTTGCTAGTTGTGGGCAGCCTGCCTGAGGTGTTGTTTGAGTGCATGACAGGTGCTTCGCGAACACACCCGCTTACCCAGAAGAAGGGAACATTGCACATGCATTTACCAGCGTATGAAGGCTGTCTAGGTTTTAAGCAATACACCTTTATGCTGCTGCAGTATCTGGTTTTTGAGTATGTTGAAAAGACCCTTCTGGAAGTCTTGGAATCGCGCCAAAGGGGTCTCAGCCCAGAGGAGGTGATACAGCTGAACTTGCATAACAACTGTCATTGCTAGCAGCTGCGTTCAGTGCCACGTGTCATACCCTTCGTGTTCAGCAGTCGCAACTGCTACACACTTATTGCTGAGCAGTTGCCTTCTCTATGCTGTGCTTTGTAAAGCATGTCTGCGTACTACCTGCAGGTTCGGCAGTATATGTACCAATTGGTGCAGGCAGTCACTTGGTGCCATCAACACAATGCGGTGCACAGAGACATTAAACCAGAGAACTTGCTTGTCAGCCCTGGTAAGGACCCATGTGAGCCAAAGCATGCAGCAGATGTGCGCATCTTACTCAAGCTCAGCTTGTCAACAGAGCCCATTTTTCCTGTGGCCTTTGGCGTGTGTGGCAGGGGCGGCTATCATTCCAGTGAGAAAAGCTGTACTCACGAATAATACCACTGTTGTCCAGGTGCTGCTGGGTCTGCTGTTGGCCAGTTAAAACTCTGCGACTTTGGCTTTGCCAGATTGCTGCCGGTTCATGCAGCTGATGCCAGCATTACAGACTATGTCAGCACTCGCTGGTATCGCGCACCAGAGCTGCTGCTTGGCAGCTCACATTACGGGAAGGAAGTAGACATCTGGGCTATTGGGTAAGTAGTTGCCAGGTATCTGTGTTTGCAAGCTGCAAGCTGAGCAGGTGCCATGTTGGCAGGCAATGCACGGTGGCGGTACGTTAGTGGTCAATGGTTCCATGAGCACAAGCTTTGGCTGCCAACTTTTTGCTGCTTTGTGTAATGCAGGTGCATCATGGCTGAACTCAGTGATGGGAATCCTCTGTTTCCAGGGGACAGTGACATTGATCAACTGTACATTATACAGAAGATGCTAGGTCAGTTTCAACATTCTCTGACCAACCCAAGTATACCGTAAGGAGCCTGGACTGATGTCACTATGTGCTGTTGTCTTGTGCATGCACCAAACGAATAACCAACTCTGTCCTGCAGGCCCTCTGTGCCGTCAGCATGACATCCTTTTCTTGAAGAATAGCAGATTTGCAGGATTGAAGTTTCCTGAGTTCAATCACCCAACTACATTAGAGGCCAAATACAGGAGCATCATGAACCCTGACGCTTTGGATTTTCTCAGGTGTGTGGTACCTTGCAACCCTTTTGACCGGTGGCAGCACGGTTTATTGCAGCTGAAAGATCTAAAGCTACCTAAATGCCGTGTGAATAATGCTCTGCAGCGCCATTGAGTGACGTGTTCTCCCTGCAGGGGCACTCTGGCTATGGACCCTTCCAAGCGCCTGACCTGTTCACAGTGCCTTAATCACCCATTCCTAGCAGACCTAACCGCCAAAGACACAATCAAGCGACAGACACAAGTGCCTGTCGTGCTGAGCCCTGCAAGCACTTTGTCATCATCGACCCACATCACACTTACAGACCAAGCTGCCGGTACAGCAGCCACAGGTGCAAGTGATCATTCAGAGATTACAAGTCCAGTAACAGTTGCACCTGTGCAACGCCAACCAACACAGCTACAGCCTAAGCAGGCACAGATATCACAATCGCAGTTACCTGCAGCCCAGCTGCCTGCACAGCAAGCAGCAAAGCCACAGAATGTGTGCCCAGGCAGTCAGACCCAACAAAAGCAGCTGGTAACCCCCAGACTAACTCTGCTGCAACCAGATGTGTTGACAGCAGCTGCTGGCTTTGGATCAGGTAGAAGCACAAAGCACTTGGCGGCTGGAAAGCAGCAGGCAAGCCCAAGGACGCAGCCGGCAGCTGCAGGAGCTGTTAAGAAGGCGGTAGCCACAAAGAAGGCAATAGCAGCAAAGCCTTCAATCACACAGCAAACTCCTGCAGCACTGGGTGCAGCCCCTGTGCCACGCCTCCAGCTGGGTACAGCAGCTATCAGTGGCAGCCTCAGCAACAGCAGCAGTGTTGCTGGACAAGTGCAGCTAGAGATCACACCACGCTCTGGCAGGATAAAAATGGCTGGATCAGTGGCTGTTGCTGGCAAAACCGAAATCCAGCAGCAGCCATGCAACACAGCAATAGCATCAAGCGCTGCTGCTGTGGCAGCTGCCGCTGCTTCTGCAGCTCCTGATGCTGAAGATCAGGACATGTCTGATGGCGATGGGCAGCTGAGCAACCGCAGGCGCAAGAGGCTGGCTTCTGGCAGCTTGATGGGTGGAACCAGCCTGAGAGGTGGTGGCAGAAGAGACATAGATGAGATGCATGCAGCAGCAGCGCACTCACAGCCACATGGAGGAATAGGTCCAGGGGTTGTGCTGCCAGCTGGCAACAGGATGGACGTTGACAGGGACATGGGACACACTGGGCCTTTTGCTCTGTTGTCAAGCCGGCCACAGTCCCCAACAAGGCAGTCCAGTGTGTTGCAGAGTAGTGCAGGCATGTTGGCGGACTTCATGGCAGGTGGCAGCATTGAGCAGTCTATGCCATCAGGATACAAGGCGAGCAAGAAAAGTCAGCAGCAGCATCAGCAGTTGCAGGTGTTGATGCAGCAACAAATGGCTCAGGGCCAGGGCCTCATGCCACCATCTGTGATGAGCAGCAACCCTCTCTGGCGAGAAGCAGCCGCCAGTGTTGTTGGTGCAGCACCTGCTTCTGGATGCTACAGCATCACCGCTGGACCAAGCTGGGGCCGGTCTGTTGCTACCAAGGAGGTGCATGCCAGCAGTTCCAGCTGTGAAAGTCCCAAAGCCAACAGCACTGGAAGCAGCTTCCAGCAACAGCCAGTGCATGGCAAGCTGGCGGCATCTGTCAACAAGTGGGGCACAGGCATTTCACCAGGTAGCTTGAACCACAATCAGGTAGCGGGCACTGGACTGGCAGGCAGAAGCAAAGGTGATGCAGCTTCCATGGCCTGGGATGAAGCAGCGCTAGCAGGCAGCATGCAGGGCACGCTTCCAGCAAGTCTTGGTGCTGGCCTGAACAGCACAAAGTCTAGCCTGGCATCAATTGCCTTGAATGATGTTCTTGCTGGCATGCAAGGAGGTACATGTGTTGCTGCCATGGCTGCACCTCTGGGCAGTGGCAGCTTTGCTGGTGGCGTCTATTATAGCAAGGCTGCTGGAGGTCTGCCTGGAGGGGCTGCAGGGCGCTATGGTGTCGCTATGCCAGGAGTGAACGCACACATGGAGCGCACCAGCAGCACTGGTTTCCCAGGTATTGGTGCAGCTGGGTTAGGGGCTGTAGGCCATGGCTCAAGCTCCATTCCCACAATCCAGTATGGTGCTGGGTTTCAGCATGGCTTTGGACAGCAGGTGCAGGGACTTACCCAGCCGCATCAATATCACTGACAAAAATCCACACATCTGATGTTTCCCTAGGCAGGATTCGCAAGGTCTGGAGCGCTGGTCATGCTTTTGTAGTTATGCAATCTGGCTGAAACAGATTTGTTTCAGATCTAGATCACTATTGATGCAACTCAACTATCAGGGAGGACCCATCAGTCATGGGTGATAGAATCAGAGCAGCAGCTTGCAAGTAGACTGGTGTCAAGCAATTGCCCCTGTGTCAAGATAATCTGGTGCAACATCATTGGCTGACTGCAGCAAGATATCCTTGGGATGGCTGTTGACTTGGCACCTGGTATCATGCCTGGCAGTCCACTGCTGCGCCCCTCTTCATCATATTGTTTCACAACGTTCGTGTGTTATGCAAGTCATTTGCAGAATTGGCACGTGGATTGGTTGCATACATGGCCTGTGTGGCGAATGTGCAGCACCCTTGAGTCATGACATAGTTCTGTTGATTATCTGGAACAATACCGTCTCTACAGTCATGATCATGCCATGCTATGATGGTGGCTACCCCAGGGCAATGCTCCTGGTGTACACATGCGGCATGTGGTTGTGACTGAAAGTCCTGCTGGCTATCACTGTGCAGTTGGGCAGTTGCCATGGCAGGCAAGTAGTAGTAATTACGTATTATATACCCTTTCTGGCATGGCAGGCAACGATTGCTGGCAGCGAGCACATGCTGAATTTTTTTTTACATGCACTCCGGCTGAAGATTGTTACCTATCAACTACTGTCTCTGCAACCACGTGTGGTAGCCCACGCACTAAACCAACAGCTGCTGCATTAGACCCTAGCAAAAGCAGCAGCTGAGTTGAGTCATATAGCCTCATTGGCCAACAGGAAGAGCTTGCCAAGTTGGTTGGCAAAAATGCCTTGGGTGCTGTTGGATGGATGCTTACAGCACCTCTCTGGCATCTTCTCCGGCAAGAGGAAACTTACTGTCAGGCTAGGCTAAGCTGGAAGGCTACTCAACAGAACTCCTATGGTAGCTACTTCCGAATTAGGCCGGGCAGCCTCTCCCAGAGCCTCCTGAGGACATTTTTCATGACGGCACGCCATGCTCACTAGGTGGTTTCGTCACCATCCGGATGGATCCACTGTAAAAGAGATAGAGCCATGCAGTACAAAGATGAGCTGGTGGATGTATCCACTGTGTAAGTGGTACACTACGTAGTACTGCGTAAGTTACCCTTTCCGGCCAAGCCGCCCTTGCAAGGTTTGCCAAGGTTTTGTCGGACAAAACCAAGATCTTGGTGGCTCAGCCAAGCAGCACACCAAAGATCATACCTCCTCAGGGTCAAATACCTTAAAGACAAAAGCCACCCAGTGGCATGGCAAGCAGCAGATGTCACTCAAGAAGCCCTTGAACAACTCTGACGATTATGACATCAACAATGCCACACCACAAGCCTTTGAAAGGCTGCCAGGCACACCAACACACACTGTGGTACATCTTATTCAACGGGCAAGAGTTGAGCAAAAGCTGAAGACTGAGCATGTCTCACAACTGCAGCGATGAATCGACACAGCTGGCTTTGACAGGCATGCGCCGACAAAAAGTACTCAACATAGGGGCAGCGAAATCAAGCTGCGGAAAGGACACCCGTACGTGATGCAGTGCTGAACATTGCCAATGCCACATACTGATAAGTCACATACTCATGACTATGACATGCCGTTCATGGCCAATGGCACAAATGACAACTTCTAGCGGCATATGGGACTGACAACATATAGTGATGTGATGCAGCAAATGGAGCACATGCAACGTAAAAGCTCACATCCAACTGCTTCACTGTGTTGATAAGGCAATGCCGTGTCCAACACCCACTGCCCTACACAGGCAGGTCCTAGCAGATGAGCAATTTTGCTGAGGTTAAGACCTATGTAGGGTCAACAGGCACCATTTGTGTGGTGGGCGGCACACATCGACTCTAATCTTCTGAAGTTGAGTAAAATAAACAGTCAGATGTGCCACAGAAGAGTCATGCACGTGCCCCCATATACAGGTCAATGCCAACCCAGCCTCATTATGGCTGAGTATTGGTTATAGGAGCTGTAATCTCACCGAGTAGCTGTGAAGGACCCTGAGCCCTGACACCTTAAGCCAGTCAGCTAGCTGCACTTGGGACAAGCGAGTTCTGCCCTCCATGACTGCCATCAATGCGTACCAGTCACATGAGCAAGTCCTCCACAGCTACTTCAGAACCTTGATCAGATCAATGTCAAACAACAAGGTCTTGTCAATCATACCTTGGTTGCCCAGCACAAAACCAAGAGCACGTTCACCCTGCAAAAGCAGAATTGAGCAGTACTTACAAGAAGAAAAGAAATATATCCGTCCTGGCCACAAGGCCCCTGGAAAACTGTACTTGGTGGCTGAGCCACACAGCCACACCAGGATAAGACCACCAGGGGGGGGAGGGGGTGCAGGCACAAAACTTTGGGCCCACTCGGTGGGGTTGGTGCTCTGACGAAATCAAGTTGGTATAAATACATAGCAGAGGCACAGACAGCAACACTTCACATGAGGTACAGCAGTGTACATTGACCAGGGGTCACAGAGGTGATGGTAGGGGTGAATGTCATTAATGCAGTTGCAGTACAATAGTACTGGCCGTAGTGCAAGCTGACATGCTGCCACAGCACACCAGCGTTGACTCTTCCGGCGGCTGCAGCATTACAGTGTAGCAAGCTCTCTGCTTACTGAGAAAGTTGTAGGCTTGGGTCCTTGCTTTCTGAAGTCATTGTCAGGGTATCCTAGCTCTACTGGCACTACAATGCGGCGGATGCCTCCGACCTGCAAGCGATGGGCAGCTGGGCTGGCGGACTACACAAGATGCACGACACACATGACACACATGACACACATGGCACAAGCCCCTAGGACAGTTCACACCTGAGTAGACACTCAACAAGGATAAAGAGATGCATGAGTTGCAGAAACTGTGAATGCAGCTGCTGGCCTGCCCCACGGTGAATGCAATTCATGCCCGAGTTGCAGCATCCTTCCAGGGTTGAAAGTGTGCAACATATACATACAGCGTATATACCACTCACGCATGCTTGCTAAGTGTTCAAAGTCTGACAAGAGTATGCTGTAGTTGCGCATGTAGTGACACTGGTGCTTGCCCAAGTCCCACCAGCCTGCATCATACTACTGTCGATGACGGTTGCAGCTGCCATGTGGACAGTTTTACGGAATACAGTTCTGTTGCATTACAGGCTGGCTGCTGCCATGTGCCCAAGTTCATTGCACCTTCATTGACGCCACTGCCTCCTCAAACGCCGGAATCACACTGTGGTCCCCCAACTTGAAGCGCAGAAAGTCCTTCTCATCCCCTGTGAAGCTGCCACCCTTGGGCTGCGGCAGGGCCAAGACAGCAGTGAGACCGCCATGAGCCTGTGTCATATTTCTATCAACTATGGGGCATCCAGCAAACATCACTGCTGAGTTACAAGCATGCACAGCCTGCTGCTTCACAACCCTGACCATCAGTGGGTAGCCACACCTTGAGCCTTGTGCCTGACCTCGGGGCCTGTATGCTGTTGTTCAACAGCACCATGACGGGTTGGGCAGTTGCAGACACGCTGCTACCTGCGCTGGCGCACCTTGTTTCGTGCCTCAAAGGGTCTCCCATAGTAGCCAATTGTGTAGCCACTCCAGTCCACTATGAGTGTGTCTCCCGGCTGAGGTGCCTCGCCACCCCCCTCCCTGAGGTCCTTGTACTGCAACCCTGATGAGGTCATGGTGAAGTCAGGGTAGCTGAGGGACAGCAAACAGTGCACAACGCAGCAGCAGCAAGATACATTTTGGTGACCAGATGCTGCAACAAGGCACGTGTGCTGCTTGTTATGATGGACAGTGCTCACGACAGGAAGACTAAGTCAAGGCGACAGTGCAATGAGGCGTTGATTGTGTCTGCAAGGTATAAGGAAATGATCAACAAAGAGACACAAAGTGGCCCAGTGCCAAAAGTGCAGTGCTGCTGCAGCAGCAGGCAGTGCTGCCGATGCTTACGTCATTCTAGGTTTCCCGTAATCTTTGCCTTTCAAAGCTTCCATAGGTTCTAGTGTTGATGTGGCTGCAACTGCTGCTGCAGCTGCTTGGTCCACCATCAGCAGGGTTGGCAGCACCAACATTCCTGCCCCCAATACTTCCCGCCGGCCGGCCGCGGTTGCCACATTTACAGCTCGTATGATATCACGTTTCCTGGAAGAAACAGTCCGTCTGCTTCAGTCAACATCTTGATAGCTGCAAGTGCGCGAGGCTGTTGTAGTGCTGCAGCCAGTGAAGCATACCCTGCTTTGGACGCGCTGACAGCGGAATTTCTCCGGATGTTGGAAGACAGCATTTCAATATCTTGTATCAGGCTGTCTAAAGCAGGGAACACGCCAGATGTGGCAAGTTAGCACTCCGGTCACTATAATGAATGAGCCACTACATGCAGTGACCTTGCTTTACATGATGCGTGAGCAGCGTCTTCCACAGCAGCACGTTCGCGTTCCTTGTTCGCGTTGCTTGTTATGTCAAAGTGACCGTCTTGGCCAAGCTTCTCTGTTTATGTTTATTGTCCGGAGGCACCCTCTTCAAGCCTCAGTTATCGGTTGCTGACTTTTAGAGTGTCTTGGGGTGGATGGTGCTTACCAACTTGTGACACGGCCGTCTCAACAGCGGCATGCTCCTTGATGAGATCGAACCGTGCACGAGCAGACTGTAAATTGCATCCTAGTTCTAAATAAGCATTATGAAACGGCCTAGAGAGGCAGACGACTGTCCTGTTACAAATGGACTGACTATCCTGCACAGAAGCCGTCTGGTGCCTTGGAGGGTAGCGGCAGTCACATGCATAGCTGCGTGCCCTGATGGATCAGTTTTTGCTGCTGGGTACGATGATGGGGCAGTGGAGGTTTTTGATGCCAACTTGTTCAACTGTCTCGCTGTAAGTACCACTGGTGACGTTGCATAGCTGGTGCAACATGCCTGCCAAGACTCCGGCGCTTGCAACCTCGGCCGCATGCCGTTCTTCTGGCATTTAAAGCTAGCAGCTGCTAATAATATGTTGCACATGCCCGATTCCCATCAGGGCCAGAGATCCAGGCTGAATCCTCCAGCTGTAGATATCACCCAAGGCCCTCACAACTGTTGTGGTTGTCCTGCAGCGAATTCCCGGCACAGATGGCGCTGAAATCACCAGCGTGGCCTGGGCTAAGGCAGCAGGTGACCCGCACTGGAGATTGTTTGCCTCAACGTTAGGCGGCTCCCTGTTGGAGCTGTCCTGTCAGCAGTTGAAGCCGATAGCAACAACAGACTCTTTTGGAGGCGCCATCTGGTGCCTGCGGCCTGCACCCGCCAGCAAAGGTCGCAGCAGCACAGGTGGCGTGGTGATACAGTTTGCAGCAGCTTGTGGTGATGGCAGTATCAAGCTGTACAGTGTCCATGCGCATGTTCCTGGTGCTGAGTATGTCAGGAGTCTCCCCCGTGTTGAAGGGAATGTATTGGCACTGGCTTGGCACCCAGACGGCCATAGCCTGGTCAGTGGGGGAAGTGACGGCTGCATTCATTGCTGGGATGTGAGACAAGGTAGGCGGGCAAAGCAACCAGTGTCTCTGGGCCGCTTGTTGTTGCACGCCACACATGTCAAAGGATAGTCCTTGGAGCTCGATTACCAAGCTGGGGTGGAAACACACCTAGTTGCCGGGGTCATTGCACATGGCAAAGCATAGTCACCCACAGAGTTATGAGAAGCATCTTCCATCACCAACTGGGAGGCGAGAGGGCATGCCGCTGCTCTGCTCCTTGTAGTGAGGGCTCTCGTTCAATGCAGCTGTTTGCTCCATGTGTTGAATGTACACCCCCCCCCCCCCCCCCTCCCCCCCCCCCCCCTCCCCCCCCCCCCCCCCCCCCCCCCCCCCCCTCCACCCCCCCCCCCCCCCCCCCCCCCCCACTCCCCCACCCGCCTATCCCCCCTCCCCGTCCCCCCCTCGCCGGCTCTGCCAATG